>JAKRZM010000337.1:0-26195 GCA_036379175.1 Heliconius cydno galanthus
CCCCTAAGTGGAAATGCAACTCACAACCGTCGGTCTTACAGTCACATGCGTGTGCCCTTGCGCCACGACGATCTCTAACTATAAATTGAGTATAAATATGAATGAATAATATGAATTAAAACTTCCTAAGAGGCACAAGTATAAATCCTCCAATTTGAAATTGTATATGAAATTTCAAATAACACCAATAAAAATATTTTAATATTTATTAATATTGCAAAAAAAATATTCAAAATCTCAACAATTTTAATATATACTGTGCCAAGAATTCTTAACACTTTTTTTGAGTGGAATCTACGAAAAGTTGTTGAAATACTACATACAATTCGTTCTCATCAATTAAATTCACATATAAAAGAATTCTATGATAGACACATCTTTATGGCCAGAAATAACCTTCATATTTTTCCTTGTGGAACCTGCTCATTAAAATATGAGATGTTACTATAATTGAAGTAAGTACAAATATATGCTATAAATAATCGAGATAATTTAAAACGAAGAAATTAAATGTAAGAATATACTTTGAGGCCAGTCGTGGCCCACAAGACCCGCGTGGCCCGTGACAAGTTATGGGTTCGATTCCCGTTCGAGAAAATCAAATTTTCATATTTTCATTTCCTCTCCTTGCCAGTCAAAACGCCCTTGGAATTTGGCGAAAAGTAGAGAATGGAAGTGTCTTAATGAGAACGGGATGTCTTAACACTAGGTTCCCTCTGCCTACTCTTCTATGTACGAAATACAGTGCAAAGCTAAAGAACGACTTATTTCTATAACAATGTATATAAATTTTACATAAGCACTACGTAACATTATTTCATAGGGCTCAACAAAACAAAATTACGTTTATTAGTGAGATTTAAGATAAAGAAGATACGCAGCACATAAATGAAAAACAAATAATAAAATATTTAATAAAGCATTTACACTATATCAAATTAAATATTCATTAAGTAACAATTATGGCCGATTCTGGTAAAAAATATTAATTATAATCATTTAGATAGAAGTAAGAAGCAGCCATGGCGGAATAAGGCGTCCTCTAACTGTAAACGTGACAGTTGTGAGTTCGATTCTCCCTCGGGGTAATTAAATATTTACTTTTGCCTGCTCACGTGTGTCTGGAATTCGCGAACATAACAGAGAGTGGAATATTTTCACGCTCTGCCTTCCTTCTATGCCTGATGCGATAGCGTGAAGCTTACCTACTCTAACATTAACGAAAACTAACTAAATACTATTTTATATCTAAAAGACTCTCTCTTTGCGATAACTATTTTTTTAGTGTCCGCTTAATCCCACACACATCAGGGTAGATAGAAGGAACCTAGAGTTAAGACATTTCGTTCCCCATTTTCCATCGAATTCTGGTGGCATTGCATGTTTAGTGGCGGAAGTCACTGCCGCGCTTAGCCACGTCACCAGATCGAATAAAATGGAAATATTAAATATTTCATTTTCTTGAGTGGAAAAGTAACCACAACCTGTCTTGCCTCTACTACAAAATGAGCAATTATATTCATAATTATATACCTAAAAATACCTCATTATAGCTTCTAACAAGAAGTATATGTAATCATTATTACAACAGTAATAAAATGTGTAACTGTATGTTATTTAACATTTGAACAACATAATCTTATCACATATAATATGTCATTCGTATAATACGAATGCACACTCGTACTAACTTAGTGTAAAGTGTTTGATCTTACTCAAAATGATGTTATCACATCTGGAAATAACATATATGATAAATTTAATCTTAAACTTGAACATTCTTTTTCATTCTTCAACCTAGAACGATGAAATTTGGCAACTAACATGAAAAATCTTTATATTTGTGCTTAAATCCTAAAAAATAATAGGCCTAAACAGCAAAAAACACGTATTTCGACCCTATAATAGGAATCAATATTAATAGGGTACTTCCGGTTAACATAGAATCATAAAATTTGGCAACCATCATCTATAGTTGGTACTTGCTCTTGCACTAAACTAGTACTACCTGTAGATGCTAGCTGCCAAATTTCATAATTCTAGGTCAACCGTAAGTACCCTATGAATTTTGATTCCCTTTATAGAGTCGAAATACGCGTTTTTTTGCGATATAAATGGCCATACCTTTTCTCTAAGTAAATATAGATATATCTTTTTGTCAGGAAATCATGGGGCCGTAGATCCGAGTATATGGTTTAAATTTCAACTCGATATCTCCAAGCGTTCCTGAGATAACGGGTCTTGACAGATAGACAGACAGACGGACGAACAACAGAGTGATCTTATTCCTTTTTTTAAAAAAAAACTTTACCTAACCCTAAAAAAATAACCATCATTGTTTTTTGTTCTATTACGTTATTAAATGCCACCAATAACATTTTTCTTTTATATCTTCCATGTACAGACACAATTTACGATTTTATATTAATATAGATATAAATAACTATTAAGTAATTAACAAACAATAGTTTAAGATGAAACGTTTGTGTTTTATGTCTATTTACTTCTAAATAGTACCTTAATACGTCGGGCTTAGCAAAGCAAGGGAAGGCTAACTATTTATAAAGCAACAGATATCACGTTCATACGAAACAATAGAAGTCAGTGAATATGGCGGATGTTATGAATGTTTAACCTTTTGCCTTTGTTAAAGGTCAAGCGGCACGAAGCCCGGACTTTTAATGATGAAACGAGAATAGATTAACGAAAATGTTTACGGTTTTTAAGCGAAAATTTCTCTTATTCTAAAATATAATTAACTGTAATGTAAATTGAAGCTGTCGTGGTACAGGGGCACAAGGTGTGACTGTAACGTAACGGTTGCGGGTTCGATTCCCACTCGGAGAAATTAATTATTAATAATATTCATACTTAAACTTACTACTTATTACTATTTACTGGATTCTTTACTTAATACTCTGAATTTCGTTCCTGCTTCAATATAATCCTTAAAGTTCCTTAATTTGGCGAAGTATGTTTGCGCAAAGAACAGGAAAATGTTTTTCTTACCTCTTTTTTTATAATATGGAATTTTATAGCAAATATGAATTATTCACTTCAACGAAAATATCATATAATTTGATGAATTTAAATATATTTAATGATCCACTTCCACATGTCCATAAAAATATGAGATTTTATTTAATGCAATATTTATTTTAAAATAATTAAGTTATTTTCCTAGAATAAAATGGCTATAACATAATCTAACTGTGAAGCCAGCAAATTTCAAACGATATTAGTATAACAAATAATTATATGTGCATACTGTTCCTAACTTCAGGTCAATAGTAGAGAGAGTAGGTTAGAAAGGAGTCGAAGCTGGAAAATTAATTCAAACCTGAGCTGTGTGTGCCTCTTGTATGTACATAGGTAATACGCGGTACCACATAGCACGTTGCAGGTCGAGTAGAACTTGATTTAGAGGAAGGAGCAATTATGTTTGCTCCAAACACATATACGATATTCAAGGAATGTGTACGTCATAGTTGCTAAATTTAGAGGTTAGACACTGGTTAAATACTGCCTTTTTACAATTAGTATATTTTTATATAATTATGTTTTTATTGTTGTGTTTTTTAGCTTTACACTGTATTCCGCATGTAGCACCCTGCTACGGCAGAGAAAACTTATTGTTAAGACACTCCGTTTCCACTATGTTATTAGCCGTAGTTTAACGTCTACATTTAAATAAATAAAGTATAAAATTATTTATAACAGATACTTATATGAAAGCTACTTTATTATTAAGTTCAACTTTTAACTTGTGTATAAGTCTTAAACGTTATATTTTACGAAAACGGCTGGAAGCTTTTAAGCTTTTTAACACCAGCGTCTGCGCTTTTACTAACAATTAATTTTATTAGTGTTATTACGAGCAATATGAAGCAATATGCTTGAGAATAGAACTAAAACTATAAAATTATAAATAGAAATAAGAGTTTTTAGCAACAAGTGCAATTTTTATTTTGTTTTTTAGGGTTCAGTACCTCAAAAAAAGGGATCTCTTAAAGGATCGATCGAGCCTTATAGAGTCTGTCAAAACCGTATATCACAAGATCGAGTGGAGGTATGAAAATTAATAGCAAATATCTTCGTCCACGGTCCCTTGAAATACATAAAAAATCGAGGTTCTAAGTCAACGTAATCAAAAGATATGAGAATTGTAGCATCGTTTTTGCCACATTTTGCATGAAATTAAAGAAGACAGAAGAACATCAAAGTGACCGTATGAGAGTTTCGTTATATACTCGTAAGTACGAAATTTTAAAAACAACATATTGAAAAACATGAAAATATGACGATTACATTATGAAAACAATCATTTTCCAAAGATAATATATACTTCGATAGCTGAAATAAAATTTATGTAAGTTTTTCAATATTTACGACGTAAAGCGAGACATCGATTATATTAAATAATAAACGAAAACGCTCAAACGCTCGCAAAGTAAAGAAATATGAACGTGACATGATGTTAGGAAATTACTTCCAACTTTCTATAGTAGCGTACAAGTGTGGCACTAAATCTTGCAGCCGAAAAGTTGCCTTCTTTGTCCAAGTTCTGAGTGGAGTCTAGGAACAATCCCTTATGTAAGTTTGCTGCGGAATCATTGTTCAGTGCGCGCCACCTCTTACAGTTATTAAGTTAATTAATCATGTTTATGCTGAAATCGGAAGTAAATAAATTGTGTGATGTGCTATTTATTTATTTTTGTTTATTATTATCAGCTTCACGCTGTATCCTGCACACAGCAGGGTAGGCAGCTGGAACCTAGGGTTAAAACACTTCGTTCCCCACTTTCTGCCGTTTATTTTAATTATTCACATTATTCTGAAAAGAAAATCAAAATTAGAATATGAAAACAAAAGCAAAGCTTCTAACTTAGCTAAATTCCCCGCACGTACGAAGTTATGCGCAAGACTCGCGAGACGAAAAGGCTTAAGCATCGCGCTACGCCTAACACTAACCGTATAATAAGGTTTATCCTGTTTACTTACTAATAATGCAGAACTCCAGCTGCAAATTACTAGGATCTGAAATAGAGGGATTAGTCTCTTGTGCTAAAATACAATACTGTTAGGAGAGGATTTCTCTGTTCAACAGTTTTGTGTAGTGATAGTATTGTTCTATTTTATTGATTGGTTATAGATTCAATTTCCACTCAAGAAAATAAATTAAGGATTTTTTAAATTTTTATCCTCTGGTGTTGTTGCAAAGTGCGGCGTTGAATTCTGCCCCTCAACAAGCAATGCCTCGAGAATTCGGCGGAAAGTGGGATGCGGAGTGTCTTAACTTAAGCTCCCATAGGTGGGTACACCGTGAAACAGTAATCCTTAGGTCTGAGGCAGTAACTTTAGTGAATTGATGGTAAATTTGTTGACGATCAAAATATTTTAATTCCTGTAACTTTATTTTTAAAATAAATAATAGATTTTTTTTTTTTTNAATAATAGATTTTTTTTTTTTGTTTTTTTATTTTTTTTGAATTGCTTGATATTGTTTTAATAAAATAAGCATGCATAATCTAAAGACTATATAATTATAAAATTATTCCTTTTAATAAATATAAAAATTGACAGTTTAAGAAAAGTTAAAATTTTAAGCCGATGTTGTATATATTTAAAGTTTTTACGTAGACTGTATAAAACGCTAAGCAACTTTGTTTTGCTATACGAGCTAACTGAATCTCGCTCTTTGTCCATCGTCTGTAGTCGACAGCTTTTAAATTACATAAATTAACTCAACACTTTTAAAATTAGTTAGCTGAAATACTTGTTAATGTTATACGAAGAAAACTTTATAATAGAACTTTTTACAAAATAAAGTTTTTATTTTTCATTGTAGTCACTTAAATGTGTGTGAGTAATATCTTATTTCAGTTTTTAATATAAAAAAAGTTAAGGTAAAATATTTTAGTTAATTTAAGTAGTTTATTTGTTTTAACTACAAATGGTTTTTTTTAATTTCACGCTGTATACTGCACGCAGTAGGATAGGTAGAGGGAAGCTGGGAACTTAATGTTAAGACACTTCCGTTAACATTTCTCTTCAGGTCCCCCCTTTCTTCATTTTGTGTTGAGTGGCGGTTCTCAACACTGCACTTTCAACTGGAAATTTACAACCACTGTGGATACCCTCTAACACTGACCAACTGTGGTACAATTGTTACGTGAAAAATATATGAAAGCATAAAATACCACATTAAATATGCAGCCAGAATATTTTCAGGTCAGCGGCTAGGTATGGATTAAACATTTATGTTTTAACATAACTCTCTATGTATTTGAAACTCATTCAAAGATGAAAATAGAACTAAATTCCTAAAAAAAAATTACAACTCTCTGATTTTTTTATTGTCTTTTTTAGAGTAAACCTTATCTTGAAATTGAAGACAAGACTATTATTATAAATTTGTATGTAAACGAAAGTATACTTATTTTGTTTACTTAAAAATTAAACAGTTCTTAAGAGGTTTCTAAGAGATTCTGGTGATGCAGTGATGAGACAGCGCCTGATTGTAGAGTCAATGTTTGTGCGTTCGATTTCCACTCGAACTCAAATAATATTATTTTGTTCGCCCTGGTAAAGCACGCCGTTAAGTTCCGACATTCAATACATAATATCTCGAGTTAGAGGGAATGGTGGTGATTACACTAATACACTAGGTTCTCTGACAACACTGCTATGCGAGAGTAATATGAAACTGCTATTGTTATAATAACAGTACTCGTACTCGTATTCGTACTCTTTGCTTTAATAGATATTATATAAGTAAATTTTGGGTATCGTGGCATTGGGATTAAATCGTGCGACTGTAAACGCTATAGTTGTGGGTTCAATTCCCACTCAAAGAAAAGAAATATTTAATATGGTCCTCGCTCCGGTTGGGTAAAGTGGGGAATGGAAGTGTTAATGTATTAGCACTACGTTCTTAGATTCCGTCTGTTAACCTACGGGATTCAGCGTGAAGCTAGAAAATGCTTTTTATTTACATTTATTACTGTTCTATAATTTATTAAACAAAAAAGTTAAATACTAAAAAGCGAATTAGAGCTAAAAAAAGAGCTTGCTAGTCAAATATTTCACCAAATTTAGAAAAAAATAGCTCGTGACATTCGTTAATTGAAATAAAGTAGTTAACTGAATTCCTTCTTTTGCGATAAAGAGGTGTATTGTGGCAGCGTTCGCTTCCAGATCAAATTAAGCTGGACTCAAAGTGAGCGCGGCTGCTTCATTAAAAATTTAATCTTTTGCTCCTTGCTCTATTAGTAAAGTAATGTTACTAGAGCGCCTTCATAATGCCAACAGATTGAGATGTCCTTAAAGTTTATTATAAAATTATAAGCCTTATTAACATTTGTTTTTTTTTTAGTTTTAACTTGTATCCTGCACACAGCAGAGTAGGCACAGGAAACCTACTGTTAAGACACTCCGTACCCCAATTTCTACCGAATTCTGGAGCACTGTGTGTTGATACTAGAAAGTAGAAATTAAAATATTAAATATTTAATTTCCTTGAGAGGGAATCGAATCCACAACCTGTCGCGTATACAGCCATACGCTTATGCTTTTACGCCAAGACTGACTTTATTTAATAACTGTACTTATAATAAAATATCTTCAGGCATGCAATATTTTTATTTTATTTTACATACGAGTAAAAATACGGCAATCTTATCAAAATCTTTGTTAACGTCGATACAAAGACTTGTGAGTATCAAAACACCATCAATGGTAGAAGGCGGGTGAAACGCAATCATTTTTCAATCTTCCCGTATACTAGAAGTTGTATCACGAATTTAAAGTTTAAATTTCAATCACTATATAACACGGTCATAAAAGAAATATGAAGGAGCTTCGTGTCGACGCGGAATTAGCTCTTGAATTTTATATTCACATCAACAAGTAAATTATCTGGCTGTCAAAATTATTCTTAATATACCACAGATATATATTTAATAGGCGTCCTATAATATTTATACATTTCTTGCATTATGTTTATATCTCCTTTCAGCACTGTAGTAAAAGTAAGTAAAACATCGTTTACTTATTTAATTAATTTTCAATTTCAATTCATTCATAGTACATTTTATATAATGTCTTTGTCTTTTTGTTTATTTAAAGACTATATTTACATGTTATAAAAGCCAATATATCAATAATCCACACTCATCATATATTCACTATTTTCGATACTTTTTCTGACAAGCCACGCAATCAGGATCCAAATCGCATCGGCACACTTTGAAAGGGAACGATCCATCAAAAGCCTTATTATAATCCCATAGGACTTTTATTGTACCCGCCGTGTACGGTTTCTCAGACAGGTTGTTCATTTCAAACGACTCGCAATAAACAGTATCTCCTATTAACATCGCTTTTATGATATGATCTTCATCATTCAAATTGATTTTACATTTCCAAGGTGTGAAGGCCATGTGAAGATAAATTTGGGTTATTTTTATTTCTACAATTCTCCTTTTCCCACTTTCAAATATGAGGTCTTTTGTTTCCGCGATACGTGGGCACATGTCTGGTCCAGATAGAAGGGCATTAGTGTTTCCTCCAGGGTATATGACATTGTCGTTACCACAAAGCTGCTTGGTGCACAAACTTTTCGTGACACACCAAGTGCAGATGTTTTTGGAAATACATGTGGCACAGGAAGCTAACGATCTGCATGGATCGTCCTTGGAATATGTAACTATGTCACCAGCCAGGCTGTTTAATACTGAATTGGATGTTACAAATATTAATGCTAATAAGTACACCTCCATTTTTATCTGAAATAGAGTAAATTGAGGGATCAGTGGTGTTTTTTTACAACATACAAGATTTAAGAAAATCTTTGATAGCAATATTTTTAAGATACAATTGTTTGTTATTATTTTATTTTTTCTATTAATTTACTTAAGTTCAAAATATCTATAAGGAATATTTTATCCAATGGAAAAAATATATTTTTAAATTCTATCTACTACAAGTCTATTTAATAAAGAAAAGACCAGTACTTTTAAAGAAATAATTTTATTCTATTCTCTAATAAATTAATTATTGATTCATTATGTTTTAAAAAAAATCGACTATTGTTACATGATATTATGTAATATACGCACCAGAATTTCTGTTTTTCCCCGAATGCGTAACTTGATTATGATTAGAGAAAGATGTACTGGAAATCGTTACCTACGAACTGTCACTTTATATGTAAGCCGGTTTATCTGGAAGCTTACATATGCAGCTATTTGTTTATTAAGTAACACGACCAGCACATGGGGTCAAATAGTTTATCTAATAACAAAATATGAACTGACTTAGTTTATATTTGTGATTTTAAAAATTTTAATTTCCGTATTCAACTATGGCTATCATATTTTTTATAATAATTTGATATTTATACGCTGTCGTGTGTTATCATAGTCATTTCGTAATTCTTCTTTATCGTTAAAAATTATAAATTTATTAAATAACACAAAGAAATTAAAATTAACGTAAAGATAGGAAGGAATATGAAGATAAAATCGAAGTAAATTACACCCACACACAGCAGAGAACCTAGTTGTAACACTCTTCTCTACTTTTCCCACAAATCCTAAAACGCACCTAAAACGCATTCCGCACCCAACACCCTGCCAACTTGTTGATCATAAATATTATTTAACATTTTATAGAATGTGTAACCTATAATATTAATAATAGTATGATAAGAGATAGTTCGAGTAAGATCGAGATGCTGAGTGCACCACCACGTGTTCACATGACCTCTCATAATAATTATCTTCATTGAACTGTGTCAATTTCTATTACGTACTTTTGTATGACATTAGGTACAATATTGGTACATTAGTTTGTATAAGTTACTTAATGGTATCTTTGTGTATTTTAATATTAAATAAATTAAATCGTATTTTCTTTCTTTGAGGCCAGTTGTGGCGCAGGGGCACAAAGTGTGACTGAAGATTTCATCATCATCTTCACCTGAGAAAATGAAATGTTCAATATTATCATTTCTTCGCTGAGGTGTCGAGGCTCTGGTGTCGCTGTTCAGTTCCGCCACACAACACGCAATGCCTCCAGAATTTGGCGGAAAATGAGGAACAGAGTGTTCACAGTGACACAAAATTTTCTCTGCCTACCCTGCTGTGTGCGGGATAAAGAGTGAAGCTGTACGTTTTCTTAACTACAGTACAGTAAGCACAATCTATTTACAAATTGGAACAAAAACAATATGCAATATTTTCTGTTATCAAATCATAATATATTGAATTTTATTGGGGAATAACGAAATTTCTTCAAAGTCATAAAGTAAAAACTATTCAGAATCCCCGCATAACAATACAATCTATTTGGTATTCCACTACGACGACGACCTAGTTATCGCAAAGCACAAAATATATATCACAGAGACGCTACATTTAAATTTTCGCATAATATTTATATAAATAATATAGCTTAAAAATTGTCAGAAGCAAGTTAAAATGAACATTTCAAATTAATAATAATAATTAACACTAGTATAAAAATCTGTTTCAAGCTTAAGACTACTTACTATCTGTAAATCAAAATTTTTAATTATTTGTGGATTGACCTTTTTTTCGAAATTCGTTTAGTAGTTTCTGTGTAATTGAGTAATAACTGACATTCAAACATTCAAACACCTGTTTAATATTCTAACATTCATCATTTATAGAATTAATAAGATAATTAATATACGGTGGTTAATATTTAGATATTCCTCTAGGCATAAAAAATGTTTAGAAACCATATTAGCAAGCATAATTAATTTCATTAGGTTTTAATCTCCTCAATAACGGCGGCATTTTGAATGTTATAGAAAATAATTTACAAAAATATATTTTTGGTGAACTACCTTATCACATTTCATATTAATTTCTTCGAGAGCAATGTCTTGTGATGGTCTTTTTATCCGACTGCGCGACACAATTAAAGATAGTGTGTTTATCATTCTATATATGTGTGTTTCACCCATGGGAACGGAGACGGAGGTCTTAATGGAAATGAAATGTCTTAACACTATACATTTAGATATAGATACAGTGTGAAGATAAAAAGTAAGAACCAAGAATGTTATATTCTATTTCTTTCAAAATAACTGAACTCTCTTAAGGAGAAATATAGAAATATATGTATAACATAAGTTAGGTAATATCTACAAAAAAATATATATTAAAAGAAATGTACCTACTCGTATAACAAGACAAAAGGTACGGTCTGTAGTGTAAGTAAGAATTAAAATAAAAAAAACTCTTTTGCAAAAATCTTTTACGATAAAATATCAAGATATTTATTGGTAAGCAAAGTACTTTATAATGCTAATAGAAAATAGTTCGAATGGTATCTGCCACTGACATTACTTCAGGTAAGTAATACATATAGGGCGTTTCATGTGGAAATTAAATGTACACAAGATGTTGTGATGTTTCCACGGTTAGACTTCCATTTGACTGTTTGTTTTTAATTTATCTGTTTGTAAATTTATTTATTATAAGATGTTTTATTTTTTCAACTTCACGCTGTCCTATTTATTAAAGTGTAGGCAAATAGAACCTAGTGTTAGACACTACGTCGTCTCTATTACTTTTTTTCTTAGGCACGATTAACGTAAGCTGTGAATAAAAAAATATATAGTTGATTATTGAAAAAAACCTTTTTTGTGAGAAACTTGTATTTCAAATGAATATTTTCTTATAAAACATAACATTGAACCTACAACCAACGTTTCTCTAAAACAGTCCATGTGCGAGTACATACATTTAACACACGTCCAATAGCCGGCTTAATTAGAACGGCAGGTGCACTATCTTAGAAACTATAGGTGCTTAAGTACCTGAAGTAGATACGTTACGTAACTATCTCAATTCAGAAATTTGCCAAATTGAGCATATATAGAATATGTTATCATAAGTAAATTTTATTTGTTATAGTAGATATATTAATTTTATAATATAAATTAATTACTAGAAAAAGATTGTATTTATTTTAGACTATAAGAGCATGTAAGTGTTGCTGTCTTCATAACGAGAAATAAGTTATGAAAGAACAAGGCAGTGATAGCACAGAGACACAAATGTGCCACTGTAAACGCTAGGGTTGTGGGTTCGATTGTTATTGAAAAAATTAAAATATTAAATAGTAATAAATATAAATTAAATACTTTTTCTTGCTCTGGAGGCAAACTCCGCCACTCAACATGCAATGCCTCAAGAAAATGCCCACGGAAAGGGGGGACGGAGTGTCTTTAGGTAGACGGGAGTGTCTTAACAACAGGTTACCTGATTCCCTTTGTGTGAAGCTAAAAAACCCGTTAAGTGCGAGTCTGACTTGCCCACCAAATACCACGTACGCTTCCGTACCAATTTCAGTGTAGTACGTCAACGGGAAGCGCAACTTATACAAGGGGACAAACTTAAGTAGGCGGGCACTCATTTTTAGAGTTCAAATACCTCAAAGGTAGGTTATATATTTTACATATAAGAAAACTAACACTTTAATTAGTTTAGATTTTTTAAAGCAATAGATAAAATGAAGCTTAATAGAAATTTGCATTAACATTACTAATACGATATCGCTTACAAGTACGTTTGCTATTCGTTTATTTGCATACATTTGCTCAGATTCACAATGTAAACGTACTTAACTAGCAAACATGTGTTCCTGAGATTCAAGCAAAACTGTTATAGATCATTTCAAACAAAAGTTTTTATGAATAAAATGTTTATTTTAAATGCGATTTAACCATAATGTTTAACGTTTTTTTCAGCTTCACGCTGTATCCTGCATAAAGCGGGATGGACAACATCTTGCGTTTCGAGTGGCGGAACCTAATGCTATGTTTTGCACTTTTTCGACACTAGAGCGAAGATTAGACAATATTAAATGTTTTATTTCCTAGAATGGGCATCGAACCCACAACTTGTCGCTTTTACAGTCACACGCTTGTGCCTCGACATCTGAGCGGAGAAATGAAAATATTAAATATGTCATTTCCACAAATAGGAATCGAACTCACAGCCTGTCACGTTTACAATCCCATGCTCGCTGCCCCCTTGCGAAACGACTGGACTCAAATAAAATATTATCATAATTTAGATAAAAATTGTAGAGTAAAATAATCTCATAGGTACTACATCAATAACACACTTACAGGAACTTGTATAGTTTACCTAATAACCTATTACGAAATAAACTATTTAGGTAATCTATAAATAACTATTTTATTTTATTGATACATTTTGAATATAGTTGATTCGATCTTGTGTGATAGAGATTGACTGATTGATAAATGTTAAAGATAAAAATCAAACCTGGACGGTAGTAGTACATAATACTTTTGAATTATTTATAGAGTCGACGTCAAAACAAATTATTTTTAAGTAATGGTCTCACTTTTAGGTTAGTTTTTCGTTTATTTAGACAAATGTATCTATGCTATGTCCATCTGGTCAGGCGAAATCTGTATTGCAAGTGGTATCACACGGTAACCCCCGGCGTTGAGCTCCGCCACTCAACACGCAATGCCTCCCGAATATAGCGTGAAAAGAGAGGAACGGAAGTGTCTTTATTGGAACAGAGTGTTTGAACAATAGGCTCCCAGGTTCTTTTTGCCTACCATTGCGCAATTTATTTACTTCCGATTTCAGCATAAACATGATTAATTAACTTAATAACTGTAAGAGGTGGCGCGCACTGAACAATGATTCCACAGCAAACTTACATAAGTGATTGTTCCCAGACTCCACTCAGAACTTAAACAAAGAAGGCAACTTTTCGGCTGCAAGATTTAGTGCCACACTTGTACGCTACTATAGAAAGTTGGAAGTAATTTCCTAACATCAAGTCACGTTCATATTTCTTTACTTTGCGAGCGTTCCAGCGTTTTCGTTTATTGTTTAATATAATCGATGCCTCGCGTTACGTCGTAAGTATTGAAAAACTTTCATTAACTTTATTTGAATATTCGAGTAATTTATGGACCTACTATTATGGCCCTACTAGACCTAATTCTCAATGCGTTTTTTCATGTTTTGAGGATTCCATATCTAAAAACTGAACCCTTATATGATTACTTTACTTTTCATCTGTCCGTCTGTTGAAACCATTTATCTCTAGGTCACGTGGAAGAATCATATTGAAATTAATATCAAATATTCAGGTCCACCGTCTCTTGTAACACAGAAAAAGCAATCTTCCAAGTCAATCGCAAACGAGTATTTATGCATCTTTTTTATCATCATCCATCTGGTTTTTTTTATATTGCAATATTGTTTTTTAAAATTACATTTGTAAAAAGACAAAATAAATCATAGTTTGTTAATATATAATGTTTTTAATTAGGTAATTAAAAATATGTCAAATGTATTGTATGTCAAATGGTGGTATCTAAATAATTTTATATATTTTTTAGTATTCATGAACATCTATTATTTATTTCAAGTAATGCAAACCGGCTTAGTAGGTAATACGCAACCTATTTATTATTTAGTAGTAATATCTCAAATTACTATTATGCTGACACTTTATTTAGTGCCAATAACTTGCTTTTAAATAGTAGTAAAACTAAGTGTATCAGGTTCTTTACTAAGAATGTGCAACAAGTAGAAACCAGGGTCTTGATGAACAATGAGGAACTTAAAGTAGTTAATGAAACTGTTTTCTTAGGTATAACATTAGATGCTAAGTTACAATGGGGTCCGCATATAGAAACTTTATCTGGTAGACTTAGTTCGGCAGCGTATGCTGTCCGTAAGATTCGTCAACTGACCGATGTTGACACCGCGCGTTTAGTATACTTCAGCTATTTTCATAGCATTATGTCTTACGGCCTATTACTTTGGGGCAGTGCCGCTGACATAGATACCATTTTTGCGCTCCAAAAACGGGCTGTCCGAGCAGTCTATAAAATGGGTCCACGGGAGTCACTAAGGAATAAATTCAAAGACTTTAACATCCTCACACTACACTCCCAATATATTTATGACAACTTAGTATATGTGCATAAAAATATTAATAAATTTAATAAAAACAGTGACCTCCATCAACATAATGTAAGAAATAAAAATAAGCTTGCTGTGCCCTTCTCTAGGCTCCATAAAGTGTCTCACTCATTCGTAGGTCAAAGTATACACTTTTATAACAAACTTCCAAACGACATGGTTAATTTATCACTGAACAAATTTAAAAAAGTGGTAAAGCACAGGCTCTGCCAAAAAGCATATTACTCTGTTAAAGATTATGTTCGCGATAAAGATGTTTGGAAATGAGTTGCTCTATTTCTAAGTTAAAATTGTTAATTGTAATTTGTAACAAATGTTGGCATTTAAAAAGAGTGGCCATGAGTTTCTTTGCCTGTATCTTCTCATGAGCTCAACCATTTGAACGGGCTTTTTTCAAGTCAAAATTGCAAATTTTTTTTTTGTTTATTTTGTTTTGTATTTTTTTTTTCTACTTTATGACATGTCCAAGTAAATGTTAAGCATTTTTATGGAATAAAGATATTTTGACTTTGACTTTGACTTTATATAATTAAATAACCCTGTATGAGGCTAAACGCGACTGATTGCAGGTTCAATCCTCATTCGAGGGAGAAAATATTTATTTAAATTTATATTTTCATTTCATCGCCTTGGTGTCGAGGCAAAAGAGGAGTTCCGCCATTCAATACCAGAACTCGGTAGAAAGTGGGGAGGGGAGTGTTTCAACACTAGGTTCCCTCTGCCTACTCTGCTGAGTGCGGGATACAGCTTGAAGCTGATTTGTATAATGTTGTAATGTATCCAAGAGTAGAATTCATCACGTTAATATGTATGAGAAATACTCATTAGACGCAAAGGTAGGCAGTACTTATTTGAAATTTCAAAATAGGCCGAGGTTTCTCTATTAATTTTTAACGAAATGAACCAGAGACAAAGACGAGCTACGGTCCGTGCAAATTAAACCGTTTGAGTTTCGCAACCATTATTAAAGCTGACCCTGTGATTGCGACAAAGAATTTCCTCATAAACGTCTCTGGCCCGACTCCGAGGAATAAGACTTAAATAATTATTGTTTAATACAAATCTTATTGTATATATTTATTTTAGAAATAACATGAAAATTGCGATCGTGTAAATAGAATGTTAATAGATAATTTGAAAGGACATTTGCGATTTTCTCGACCGAATTTATAACAATTCTTTTCCGTGGCGACCATGGGATCGCGCGGTAATTGTGGGTTTCACAGTTACTACTACTTCTATTGAATTCTGTGTAAATTAAAAATAATTTAATTTACATAGAATTCAATAAAAATAGCGCTCAATTAGCAGTGATATTAGCATCGCAAATAATATTATATGGAAATAACTATTTTAATTTCGTTTGAAGACAATTTTATACACAAACAATAAACACGAAATATAAAAATGTATTGAACGAGAAAATCAAATTCTTTTGTGGAGGCAAAGACCAATCGAAGTTAGACATTATTGAATCTTATTGGAAAAGCTCAGGTGCTGCCTCGATGTGCGCCTCTCTTCTGATGAACACATACAATACAAATATAAATAACTTTTTAATATTACAACTTATTTCTACAAAAATATACTTTGCTTTATTCTTTATTAATAATAGAAAGTTTTTTTTTATTATAATAATAAAATAAATGAAGATCATTAATCCATAAATCATCATTTTTTTTAAACTGAAGGAATATAATGTGAAATTCAAAATGTAAATCAACTTACGCCTAATAGTTTTGAGAATTATCATCTATACTTACTTCTAAACTAATATTGTAAAGCTGAATGGTATGTTTGGTGGAATGTACTAATCTCAGGAACTCTTGGTCTGAACTGAAAAATATCTTTGTTAAAGTCGAAAGTCGAAGGCTATAAATATCAAGTTAATCTTTTCGATCTAGTCCACTGTTCCTACGCTTTAAGTATCTATGGCGCTTAGTATATACCATAATATGTCATACACAACCCTATTCGACCTCGCAGGCAAAGCCGCGCACTAATGCTATATATAAAACGTAATATGAGAATAAATTCGAAATGAAATATGCCAATGAATTTAATATCGGAAGCTATGCAGAGATAACGAGTTTGTTGAGAAGCCCAGTCAACACTTTATTCGCGGCCGTTCACTTCAATTTATATGAAAGAAAAGCTTTTTCAGTTTATTTTCTGAAAATTTTATAAGTGTTAAAAATATTAGGTGAAACTCTAAAATAGATCGTGATAATATTTATTTCATGAATATCTATTTGGGTATTAGTGAGTAGTATCTTCTATCTCCATTTGCTAGGATATTTGTTTTATTTTATTTATTATTTATTTGTTTTTCTTCACGCTGTATCACGTATATATAGCGAGGTAGGCATAGGGAATCTAGTGTTAAGATACTCCGTTCCCCACTGTCTATCGAGTTCTTTGCCTCGACACCATTATTTCATTTCCTCCAATGACCATCGAACGTACAACCAGTCACGTTGGGGTACAATAAATTCAAAAATATATACAAACTAGTGGACCCGAGCGCGGCTACGCCCGCTTAGTTAATTCTATACGAATATTTATTAAATATATTTATGAAATTATTTTCAGTTTTCAATAGAGAGATGCGTTAAGCAAGCACATTTTTGGTGACGTTTTCTACCAAATCGCATAGCAACGGCGGTTGTTATGAACATGGCGGAATAAATTGCATGTCAAATTAATAATTATAATATATTGATATCGATATCGAAAATATTACAAATATGAGAATAAAAAGTATCCTATGTTCATCCCGAGACCCTCAAGTATCTCTATATGAGTATTTTATCACAATTAAATTAGCAGTTTGGCCCTGATTACGTAAAAGACAGATAGACAGACAGACAGACAGAGTTACTTTCGAATTTATAAAATAGGTAAGGATAGTGAAACATGAAAAAGAAACTTAATTAGTTTCTTCTTTAAAAGAATAAAAAATAAAAAACAAAGAACTTCATATTAAAATTCACTGTGTAGTTTCTTTTGACGCTGAAAAGCGTCAGCTCTTGTATGTTTCTAATATACGAGTATACAAATAACAAAATATTATTCAAGTAAATATCATCAGTACGTACAATATTAAAACTTGACAAGTTTTTATAATTATATATAATCTTTCAGAAAGAAAGAAAGAAGGAAAAAGAAGGTCTATTAAATTTTTTAGCATCATGCTTGATTCCGCTTATCTGGGAAAGACCCTAGTGTCAAGGCACTCCATCGTTCACTTTCATAAATTCGATATAATTATATTTTTATTCGTATTTTTTTTAAACAAAAATGATGAGACGGCGATAGTTAAATCGAAACAAGATTATCATAGAATTAAAATATATTAAAAATGTTTATTCATTTCATAAATTTTGTTTATTTTTATTTATACTATCTTCACTATTCTTCCATAAAAATAATAAACCTCAAGCTCATTATATTTTATCAGGTGATATATAGGTAATATTTCATATAAAACGAGCTAGTAAAACTGAGATAGATACAGAATTTCATAGGTTCAGTACGAGGGTCGAGAGAGTAGGATATCGCAGCCTCCCGACATGCGCCATATCCGCCGCTGGCCCGCAGATTTCCTGTTCCTTGCTGAAATGTATAAATGTATACTTGTAATACATCATAAAATATGATATAAAATATGTTATAATATATCAAAAAGCTAAGCTGCATTAATCATGGCGAACAAGTTTTTACAAGAGAAAAATTCTTGCTTTGAAGATTACGGATTTCCGGGTGCATATACTCGTATACAAAAAAATTAAATTTTAAATGGAAAAAACTTTTACCTTGATATGCACAGCGATTATTTCTCCATTCACTTCTCCATATAATCTACAGCAAAAATAATAATTGCCACTAATAATATATTTTTTACTCATTTTCTTATATTCGTAGTAGAAAAATTACCACATTCTAAAGTCCGACAACAGTTGTGTGTGAGTGAGTTAAGAGACAGTTAGATAGTTCTTAGTTGATAAGATTTCTGAACTTTGTTAACACGTAATTGCACTCTGTACATGTTTAACTAAAACTAAATTATAAAGTTTGGGCTATATGTAACCAAAACCAAAGATATGTCGTTTTTATTATTTTTATCGTCATCGCGATGTAATAAAGTGGCAGGAATTCTACTGATTTTACTGCAAATTTCAGTAAAATAACTAGATAGATAAGTTAAAAATTATGTTTATTAAAAAATATATTTGGTAGCCTAGCTCTTTAGGTGAAGAAAAGCTTGTGGTAAGTTATGTATAAGAAAACATTATATGGTATGGTAACTTTACTTACTACTTCAATAGAGTTTCCCGTGCTGCGGAGCGTCGCAACTAAAACAAAGCATGCCTAACTCTGTAATAGATTGTTCCTTTATTCTATAGATAGAATTGAAACAAAGAAGCTGAAGCTGAAGAAGATGCAATCTATAGTAATAAAAAAATAGTATACAAAATAGTTCACAGTTCATGCCAAATTACATAAGTGTAGGTTCAGAGGAAGTACTCCATAGGTTTTCAATGGCGAATTTCATACAAAATACAGCGAAAGCAATACATAAATGCTCGTATCTTTTGATTACGTTGACTTAGAAGGTTATTTTTTTTTTGTGCTTCAAGGGACCACAGACCTACATATTTAATATTTTTTTTTTTCAGTTAAATAAGTTCACGCAATCTC
Organism: Heliconius cydno galanthus; assembly: GCA_036379175.1. Lineage (NCBI taxonomy): Eukaryota > Metazoa > Arthropoda > Insecta > Lepidoptera > Nymphalidae > Heliconius > Heliconius cydno. The sequence continues at coordinate 19,719 of JAKRZM010000337.1, forward strand.
GAGATAAATAGTCGTGGCAAGTAAATGGACGACAATGTAATCCTATAAGGGCACCGTTTTTTTTTGAGGTACCAAATCCTAATAAAAACAAAATTAAACTTGTAGTTATTGTTAAAAACGTCTATTTCTATTTATAATTTCATAGTTTCAGTTCTAACGAGCAGTATACTTCCTAACACTAATAAAAATAATTGTTAGTAAAAGCGCACACGCTGGTGTTAAAAAGCTTAAAAGCTTCTAGCCGTTTTCGTGAAATTGAACGTTTAAGACTTATACACAAGTTCAGAGTTGAATTTAATAATAATATGATATTTTTCATTTGTTATAAAAAACTTTATACTATATTCATTTGAAGCCAGTTGTGGCGCAGGGACACATGTGAGACGTGTGTACTACACGGTTCGGTACAAGTTCGATTTCCTCTCGAGGAAAGTTAATATTTTATATTTTCTTTTTCTCACTCTGGTAACGTGGCAAGATTCAACACGCATTACCTCCAGATTAGAGCGAAGAGTGGAGAATGAAGTATCTTAACAATAGGTTTCGTCTGCCTATCCTGCGATGTGCGGGATACAACGTAAAGTAAAAAAATACATAAATATATAAATTTCTACTTAATTACTAAAAACAATATAAACATAATTATATAAAAGTATACTAATTGTAGAAGGCAGTATTTAACCAGTGTCTAGCCTCTAAATTTAGCAACTATGACGTACATATTCCTTGAATATCGTATATGTGTTTGGAGCAAACATAATTGCTCCTTCCTCTCAATCAAGTTCTACTCGACCTGCAACGTGCTATGTGGTACCGCGTATTACCTACGTACATACAAGAGGCACATAGCTCAGGTTTGAATTAATTTGCCAGCTTCGACTCCTTTCAAACCTACTCTCTCTACTATATTGACCTGAAGTTAGGAACAGTATGCACATTTATAATTATTTGTTATACTAATATCGTTAGTTGGAAATTGCTGGAGTCGCAGTTAGGTATAAGTAGGTTATGTCCATATTAAAAATCAACTTCACGCTACATCCCACAGACAATAGAGTGGGCAGAGGAAACCTAGTGTTAGGACACTGTTCACCATTTTCCACGATATCCTGAAGGCATTGCATGTTGAGGGGCGGAACTCTACGCCGCGCTTTGTCTCGACAACAGAGCAAAGAAATTAAAACATACATTTAAATAAAATTTTATTTCCTCGAGTCAGAGTCGAACCTACAATCATTCGTGTTTACAGTCACACTTTGTGCCCCTGCGCCACGACTGGCCTCAATTGGCCAATTGGCCTCATATATCCTAATTATTTTAAATTAAAAATTGAATATAATAAAACGATATTTTATGGACATCTGGACTGAATCATTTACTATTTATAAAATCATCCATTTTTATGATATTTTCGTTGAAGTTAATAATTCATATTTGCTATAAAATTCCATATTATAAAGCAAGAGGTAAGGTAAACATTTCCCTTTAACTCAAAGAAGCAAAGTTCTTTGCGCAAACATACTTCGCCACATTAAGGAATCTGTTCTTTGGAGAGCCAGCAACCAGTTAATAAGGTAAACATTTAAGAAAAATCTAACTTTACTCTATCCTCTTAAAGATTAAAACTTTAGAAATACCATAATAACATTAAATTTTAAACTAACTTCTACGTATTCCATAACTGAATTGAATATTTCTAACATGTTATATACACTTTAAATATAGGATATGCTGAAAAATACCATTAATATAACATTAATATGAATTTTTGGCCACCATATATCATAAATTAATTAAAATTTAAAGAATATTAAATATCAATTTATTTTGTAAGAAGCATTTTTCAACAACAATTAAAAACATAATAAATAAATCATAACAAAAGTAAAAAAAATATAATCACACTAACAATAATTCAATAACTGAGAAAACGACATATGTGACATAAGTGCACTTACGCTGTTTTTACTGGTCGACGGTGATTAACTGAATTTTGAGACGAAGTTTCCAACACCGCTAACGTTATAAATCAGAAAGGAACAATCATTTGTACTGGTCAAATGCTCTCAAATTGTAAGATTAAAGTAAAAGTAATATATAAAGGTCATATTAAACGTGATGCTTATGGGTTTGATATCCACTCTGGAGCAGATTGAAAATAAACGTGCGGGAAAATTAAAACGAATAATGAAAAAACAACAAAAGAAAAGTAAACATTTAGCAAGATTTATACATGAAAGTTCTTAACTCTACCGAGTTATGTTTGTATTATGTGTATATTTCTATATAGTTGTTTTCCAGTTCTACTCGGTAAGTTCAACAAAGAAGTCAAAATTTCGTGTGCAAGATTTAGTGGTTTTCTTATAAGTTTTGCATCGAGCGATCGGACTAGTTTTATGCCAACTTGCATCGTGTTCTAAGTGATATTTTTTAACTTTGTTTCGATACAAAACAGATGTAGTAAAATATATTTCAATAAAAAATTACAATAAACTTACTATGTAAATAATAATTTAATTTAATATTTCTATAGAAAAACACACCTACATGAAATTTTCTAGCTTACCTACTGCTTATCCTGTCTTAAAGAACTTCTTTAAGAAAATATATTAAAAAATAAAAATAATATCACGCCAGAACTTTTTTGTAGACATTTTAGTTTCCTTTTAGAGGCACTAACATTTAAAATCCTTCTTACAACACTTAACGAGCAAACAGCTTTCAGACACTAATCATGATTAGTAATGCACGGCTAGCATTAAAAAATAGCTCGAGTTCACGGCGTTTCACAACTACGCTGTAAACTTGCACAAATGCTTTAATACTTTAAACTGTAACAAACAAATTACTTATACAAAAATGAATTATGATAATTGCTTACATTAGAATGAAGAAAATATCCATATATGTATAATTACATAAATCAAATCAGCTTCACGTTGTATCCCGCACAAAGCAGGGTAGGCAGAGGGAACCTAGTGTTAACACACTCCGTTCTCCACTTTCTGCCGAATTCTGCAGGCATTGTGTGTCGAGCGGCAGAACTCAACGCCGCGCTTTGCCTCAGCACCAGAGCGAAGAAATGGAACTATAAACGTAAATAAAAATTTCACTTCCTCGAGTGGGGATCGAACCCACAACCATCGCGTTACAGTCACACCCTTGTGCCGCTGCGCCACCACGGACTCGAATTACATATTGTGCAAAAAATAATGTACCAAATACTGTAAAACTTTGTCAATGTTTGTTTAACATCAACGTTAATATCGATTAAAGTAATTTTAATATTTTTAGGGTTCCACAATAGATTTTAAAATAATAAATTTCTATTGTTAATTCATAACTCCTACGTCCTAGCAGAAGTTTTGTATACATTAAACATTCCAAGTCAAAGGAAAAGTTGGTGAAACAGTGACTCAAGACGTTATAATCTTGAAGGAACAATTTCCTTTTATCATACTCCACTCCCTACAAAGTTGATTTCACGCTCAGTCTGAACCGCATATACAAAGCTATTTCAAGTTTTCCCGTAGCTATTTATATTTTCTCGAAAATATACTTCTCTTATGGCAGTTTTAGGGCTGTTATATGAAAAACGAAACACTAAATCTAGGGAAAACTCTAGGGATGAAAGCGAAGCAATATTGTAAATGAATAAAAGACGTTTGTAACAAAATATTTGGATTAGCAGAAAAAAATTGTCATAGTTTCTGTGAAACGGCAAAATTTGGAGCAGAATGGATAATTTTATATGAGAAACATAATAATAAAACCAAAATTATTCCTCTTTATAANTTATAAGTTTTGCATCGAGCGATCGAACTAGTTTTATGCCAACTTGCATCGTGTTCTAAGTGATATTTTTTAACTTTGTTTCTATACAAAACAGATGTTGTAAAGTATATTTCAATAAAAAATTATAATAAACTTACTATGTAAATAATAATTTAATTAAATGTTTCTATAGAAAAACACACCTACATAAAATTTTCTAGCTTACCTGCTGCTTATCCTGTCTTAAAGAACTTCTTTAAGAAAATATATTAAAAAATAAAAATAATATCACGCCAGAGCTTTTTTGTAGACATTTTAGTTTCCTTTTAGAGGCACTAACATTTAAAATCCTTCTTACAACACTTAACGAGCAAACAGCTCCCCGACACTAATCATGATTAGTAATGCACGGTTAGCATTAAAAAATAGCTCGAGTTCACGGCGTTTCACAACTACGCTGTAAACTTGCACAAATGCTTTAATACTTTAAACTGTAACAAACAAATTACTTAAACAAAAATGAATTATGATAATTAGAATGAAGAAAATATCCATATATAATTACATAAATCAAATCAAAATCAAATCAGCTTCACAATGTATCCCGCACACGGCGGGGTAGGCAGAGGGAACCTTAAACACTCTGTTTCCCATTTTCTAAATAAGTAATTATAATATTTTTACGATTCTACAATAGATTTTAAAATAATAAATTACTATTGTTCATTCATAACTCCTACGTCCTAGCAGAAGTTTTGTATACATTAAACATTCCAAGTCAAAGGAAAAGTTGGTGAAACAGTGACTCAAGACGTTATAATCTTGAAGGAACAATTTCCTTTTATCATACTCCACTCCCTACAAAGTTGATTTCACGCTCAGTCTGAACCGCATATACAAAGCTATTTCAAGTTTTCCCGTAGCTATTTATATTTTCTCGAAAATATACTTCTCTTATGGCAGTTTTAGGGCTGTTATATGAAAAACGAAACACTAAATCTAGGGAAAACTCTAGGGATGAAAGCGAAGCAATATTGTAAATGAATAAAAGACGTTTGTAACAAAATATTTGGATTAGCAGAAAAAAATTGTCATAGTTTCTGTGAAACGGCAAAATTTGGAGCAGAATGGATAATTTTATATGAGAAACATAATAATAAAACCAAAATTATTCCTCTTTATAAAAAATACGTATTGTAATATTTATTGACTAGTCATATTCTAGTGACTGTTCAACGTATACTTGCAAAATATATTTTTATATGCCAGTTTTACATAAATATTTATGATCGTAAACTCTTACATTTATAACAATACGCCTGGTAATTATACTAGAACAATGCAGACCAGCTCTTAATCTACAGCGCCACTGGGCTGGAGGTAATTTAGCTACCGTTTCCATGACCTCGCCTAATTTCGATCGTACTTCATACTAATTTAATCATATATGAAATTTGACTACCGAAATTGATGCTTAATTGTTTATTTGTATAACGAGAAATCGGTCAATAACCCGTAATTTTAATGTTTTGCATAAAAATATCACTTTCATGAAACATGCGTTATTTAATCTTTAAAAATTTGCTATCTATTCGCTTCACACACTTAGTACTTACAAATCACAACCATAATTAATAAAAAAAACGCATCAACCAAAATAAATCTCCAATTTAGATATAAAATAAATATATATATATATATAAAAAATGAAATATTTTTAAAAACTGTTCAATTAAAATGTCGAACACAAAGCTGAAAATCAGATTTAAAAAAGAAATAAAACAGTTAAAAATCAGCTTTTGACTACCATTTTACGAAGCTTCGAGCCAAATTTGAATGCAATCTCTTTTATTCTTTCGTTCTTGCTGAATCGATTTCCAATTTTTCAAGCGTTCAGAAATGAGTGTTCACTGCTCACTCATGTTGCATTGCAGTTGAGAAGTAGGTAACCACGTCCGCAACGACGTAATCTAACGACTTTAGAGATCTTCAAATATTTCCTGGGCCTCTTGGTTTATTTTAAATTTACTTTTTATATATAGATATGTAAAATTATATATCTCCTCTGAAAATAATAAAAATATAATTTTCGGTGCTATATAATTAATACTAATATAAATTACATACAGATTTTACAAGCAATATGTAGAAATCAGACATTTTTTGACTTTTTTATGAACATAAAACACAGGAAAACGATAGTCCAATCCAACAATGTAAAAATATAATACCTACCTAAGTATAAAAAGATTAAAGGATTATCTGCAAAAGGGTTTCGAAATCCTCCGTAGAACAAAAACATTTTATCTTTGAATGAGTAATAATAACAAGATAAGCTATATATAATTAATTATATTTTATACTACGCATATTTGAGTTTGTATACATTGCATATAACACAATCTGACAGCGAATGACTGTAAAATTGATAGCGAGTTCAAATCTCACTAAGGAATTTAAGTTTATTTAAAATGATAATATTTAAAATTAAATTAATTTACATCGATATAAATGAATGTATTCAAATTCTATTCTATTCAGATTCTATTGTAAATTCATATGAAAACTAGCCAAGTCAGATATTACACATAAATAAAGTCTCCAAGTTGTAAGAAGAATGGGCATTTTCAGTTGTTATAAAATATTTTATATTGTTAAAAATAAATTTCAGGACTGACCATTGAACTTGGCATACATTTACAT
>JAKRZM010000337.1:27332-105208 GCA_036379175.1 Heliconius cydno galanthus
GTATATCTAGTTTAACATGTGTAAACATATTACACATGTTAAACTAGAAGATAATGGAGATTCTTGTAGTAATAGCCAATATTTCTTTGTATACACATAAAAACAGTAATTAAGTGATAAACAAAAAATGCAGGATATTTTTAAAATAAAATATATTGAACATTAACGTAAATTTAAAAAAAAATCAGAAATTCCGCTCTTTGCCTCGACACCATAGCGAAGAAATGAAAATATAATAAATTTAAATAAATATTTCATTACCTCAAGTCAAACAGTCTCGTTTACAGTAACACTTTGTGCCCCTGCGCCACGGCTGGCCTCAACGTAAATTTAATGTAAATAAAGGAAAAACTCCAATATTAGTATACAATTTTAGAGAAGGTGGAACACTGAAGAATTCTTGTCGTTCCCCTTTTAACTTGTCGTTTAACTCAATACAACGTTGCGAAGTTGGATACATTGTTGCAACTTTAAATTGTATTGTAGTTCTGAACTCCTGGGGCTAATTCGAATGTTGGCGAATTGTTTCAAATTCAACTACATTATTCTTATTTAAAACCGTACATTAACCAGAGTATATCAATTAAGTTTAATAGAGTATATTATTTTTTTCCTTTTTGTTCAGCTTCAAACTGTATCCCGCACATAGCAGGGTACTCAAAGGGAACCTAGTGGTAAGATACTTCGTTCTCCACTTTCTGCCTAATTCTGGAGGCATTGCGTGGCGGAACTCTACGTCGAGCTTTGCCTCAACAACAAAGCAAAGTAATGAAAATATTAAATATTTAATTTCCTCAAGTGGGAATCGAACCGACTGCCTGTCGCGTTTATAATCACACGCTTGTATCCTGCGCCACGACTGGCCTCAACATACATACTCTAGTATATAAGTACATACTTTATAATCAGTCAGTACATAGCAAATGGGTAAATGAAGCGGAAATTTATAGAATCAAATTCCAACTCACCCGAGGCTAAAACGAACGTAACATAAATCTATCTAATTAGACGAAATTCCAACTTTAGTGTTCAGCAGTGACATTTTAGGCATCATTATCACTGTCTATGAATGTTTAGTGGTTGGGTGTTAAATTAAAATTGTCAGAGTTCATTAATTATTATGAAAAAAAAAGTTTGTTAACCTTTACAATGAAATGCTGACATTAACAAAAAAGAACTAAAAGTAAAACGCTACTATATCAATAACCTTTTGCCTTATATATTATATATGCACTTATATGTTATATATACACTTATTTTGCAATTAAAACCAGATTCTGAACTCTTCGTTAGTCAAATTAATAAAAAAACATTGCCATACATCTACGTTTTCCCTGTAAAACAGATAATACAGAGAGAACTAAATTGGGCAAAAAAATAAGAAAACTCATATAAAACAAACTTACCGAACTAGATTCGTAGTATCGCCCGCCTGGTTACATACGTCGCACTGAGTGAGCGGTGTCACGGCACTAGTGCTGGCCGCGGTGTCGGTCCCGCCCGCACTGCGACGAGCGCGACTCTCGCGCGAACGCTGATTTAAACAAATTATATATTATTTATTTTATTTATTTACTTTTAGCGTCACGCTGTATCCCACGCACAGCGGGGTAGGCAGATGGAACCTAGTATTGAGACACTTCCGAATTTCTTTCCACCGAATTCTGAAGGTATTGCGCTTTACCTCGTTACCAAAGCGAAGAATATTTCATTTCCTCGAGTGGAAATCCAACCCACAACCTGTCGCGATCACATTATGTGCCCTTACGCCACGACTGGTAATATATATTTATATATAGACTGGCCTCTATATATTTAATTATACATTGTATAGATGCCGAATTCTATTTTTTAAACAAAAACAAAACATGTAAAATACAATGTCTTTTTATACTTTATAGATTACCTTTTCAGTTTACGAAATACAGTAGTTCAAAAGACATTGAAAACTTTTAACATCACTAACTCCTTATCGGCGAAAACTATTTCATCATTATTAGGTAACTACAATGAGTGTCGATAGAGTATAAATTACTTTCTAACATCATTTGTATTTCTGAAAGCTAGAAAGCCACGCAAATAGAAAAGTTAAGCATTTAATCTTATGCCATAAATATTATAGAACATACAATATCATACTTAAATTCCTATAACAAAATTAAAACTACGACTACTACAGCATCCAAAAAACTAGTTCCCCATCTATAAATAGAGAACTATTCACATATTTATTACAAACGAAATGAAAGTTCAGTTTTAGCTTCCCGCTGTATCTCGCACTTAATGGGTACTTAGTGTTAATACACTCCTTTCCTCTATAAGATACATTCATTCCCGAACTTTCCGCCGAATTTTGGAGGGAATGCATGTTGAGGGACGGAACTTAACTCCACACTTTACTTCTTTACCAGAGCGAGGAAATGAAAATATTAAATATTTCACTTCTTCAAGTGGGAATCGAGCCCACAACCTGTCGTGTTCACAATCGCACGCTCGTGCCCCTGCGCCACAACTGACCTCAACTCGACTGTACATTTTTTATAGTACATATTTTCAAAGACTCGTTTATCAAAAACGTATCTCGAACGGAATTGCGGAGTGTGCTCGCGAATCCATAAATTCATTTAAATCGCTTTGGTCAGCAAACTTCATAATTCATCCCTTAGTGCCAATTTTGAAAAATACACTACTTACTTATATTTTTTAAGATTGGTTACTAGAAGTAACTTTATTTATTTATAGACATTGCGAAATTTATTCGTACGTTTTTAAACATATTCCGATTTTCTCGAAATGCTCGAATTACCATCATTTAGAAGAAGCAAAAATTGTGTTTTTAATTGTAGTGTTGTGTTGTAATATATTTTAAGTTTAAATAATTTCTATTGATAAAACTAAAAGATCAATCTTTTTATAATTAATTTTATCTGGTCTCCATACATACAACACCTACGGTCTATATCAAATAAAACAAATATATCTACCTATATATATATATCCATATTTCTTAGAGGTAAATATCATACTGTTTGATTTTGGCTAAATTGAATAGCTACTGACAGCACAGACTTAAATATTTTTGCGTTTTATAGAATTCGAATCGATATCTGACTAACATGGAGCGATCTCCTTNTCTATAAATAGAGACGTACTCACATATTTATTACAAACAAAATGAAAGTACAGTTTTAGCTTACCGCTGTATCTCGTACTGAATGGGAACTTAGGGTTAATACACTCCTTTCCTCTATAAGATACATTCCCGAACTCTCCGCCGAATTTTGGAGGGATTGCGTGTTGAGCGAGGGAACTCAGCTTCACGCTTTACTTCTTTACCAGAGCGAGAAAATGGAAATATTAAATATTTAATTTCTTCGAGTGGGATCGAGCCCACAACCTGTAGTGTTCACAATCGCACGCTCGTGCCCCTGCGTCACAACTGGCCTCAACTCGACTGTACATTTTTTATAGTATTTTCAAAGACTCGTTTATCAAAAACGTATCTCGAACGGAATTGCGGAGTGTGCTCGCAAATCCATAAATTCATTTAAATCGCTTTGGTCAGCAAACTTCATAATTTATCCCTCAGTGCCAATTTTGAAAAATACACTACTTCCTTATATTTTTTAAGATTGGTTACTAGAAGTAACTTTATTTATTTATAGATATTGCGAAATTTATTCGTACGTTTTTAAACATATTCCGATTTTCTCGAAATGCTCGAATTACCATCATTTAGAAGAAGCAAAAATTGTGTTTTTAATTGTAGTGTTGTGTTGTAATATATTTTAAGTTTAAATAATTTCTATTGATAAAACTAAAAGATCAATCTTTTTATAATTAATTTTATCTGGTCTCCATACATACAACACCTACGGTCTATATCAAATAAAACAAATATATCTACCTATATATATATATCCATATTTCTTAGAGGTAAATATCATACTGTTTGATTTTGGCTAAATTGAATAGCTACTGACAGCACAGACTTAAATATTTTTGCGTTTTATAGAATTCGAATCGATATCTGACTAACATGGAGCGATCTCCTTCGTTTTGGATGAAAACAGGTAAAAAAGAAGAGATTCTTAGTATATAATATATTCTTATAATATTCGTCAGTTCGTCTCGAAAATCAATTCTTAAAAATAACTAAATAAGTCCAATGGCTATGTGTGTATAAGGTCACACACATAGCGATAAATATGTTAGTTCCTTTTCATAATATTCACACAAAAGTGTGAAATAAAAAATTCTGGAACACCACGTAGTTGCTATTCAACGACAGACATACTTATTACAATAACGATCGATTGTTGAAACATCGGTTTTCTTTATTTGTTTATATAAAAGAAGACACGGCATTACTATAAAACAGTAGTCCCTGTAGTATACGACTATTTCATTTCCTTTTGCGCTGTTTCTCATTTGTTTTATGTATTATAATATTATTTATTGTAAACATGGAAATTCTTTTTCGGGAATAATATTTAAAGAAAGAAAAAAATTATTTAAGGGCCATTATGATGGCCAAATTTTAACTAACTTATAAACTTATAGCTAATTTCGATATGTCTATCGAAAAGATCCACACATCTTCAGCATTTAACGCAGTACAGAGAAAAAAACTTATAACTAACGAAACGAAACGACGAATCGAAAAATACTTAAATCCCGAATAATTAATTTGAAAAAGTATTCCAGGTATGTCATGTCAACTGGAAAATGTAAATCTAGCTAAGTTTAGGGAAAAACTAAATTTGAAATATAAACATTATTTCGTATATTTACCTATAGGTACTAAAACTATTTTCATTTCCTCAACTACTTACTAAAACTATTTTCATTTCCTCCCTTTCCTTTAATACCTTATTAGACAAATACCACCGTTGGGTTTCGCTACTCTACTCGCGTTAGTCCGGAAATTTGAGAACTAAGTGTTCAATTCTATGCGTGGAAATAAACAGCATTCTTGTAAGTAAAATTTAAACTATACAACGACTATACTAAGAAAAAAAGTACAGAATATTTTCTATATATCAGCCTATATATAATTTCCTATGTAGCACACAACGAACCGAACGACAAAAGGATGTTCCAGCAAAAATTACTGAATACAAAATCTCGAAAAAGGGGTTCGTTCACATCACTAGTTATTATATGGAGAAAATATATATGTAACAATAAGCCATATTTGTATGAAAGATCAGACAAATGTAACATAAAGACAACAGTAAGTAAGCTTTTGTGACACAACGACAATACGTGATGGAATAACAAAGGATATGAGTCCTTTGAGTGAACACCCTAATGTGTGAAGAACAAGCGCGTCACTAAATATTTCCTTGACGTCTTTAAAGTTTTATTATGCTTCGTGATTGAATGTAGAATTATGTAAATATTTACATATTTATAGATATTTTATCTTTAATATATTTTTTGTATTTGAAACACGCTTTTATTAAGCTATTAAACATAACAACAACTAAATCTATATAAAAAAATCTTACTATTTGCAAGATAACCATAGGAAAACTGCATTGGCTTCTAATGAAACGTTTCTAAAATTACTGATCGATTTTTAGGATGTTTCTTAGATTTAATTATTTTGTTCCCAAATAACACAATGCGCAAAAGTTCAGAAAATTTAACTTCAGGGCGGCCACGACTTGTTGACCGTACTGTACCATTATTGTATTGCTTTTCATCAGAAAGTACTAGTAGATGACCTTGTGTTACTAACTCCGTTCCTAACTTACTACCCAAGTTGGATAGTAAGAGATATACAAACCTGCACTTTATCTTACCAAAACGAAGATATGAAAATAATTCATTACCTCAAGTGGGAATGAAAGACTGACTTACCTTTGGTTTAGAAATAGCTGGTGGTTCCGGTGGTTTATCCTCTTGGTTATTAGGCGGCTTGTAAGTAAGGATAACTAGCATATACTATTCGTTGTTTTTTCATTATTTTTTTTATAAAATTATTAATAGACTAATTTTAAATATATGTATGTGCATATTAATATATACATACCTAATACAACTAACAAATAATCAACTTATAAATTACATGAAAAACTAAAAATAACATAAACGTGAGCTTCACACAAAGTACACAACAAACATGTCAAAACGTCGCACCCTTTCAAAAGCTTTACTTTTACTGTGAAAATATTTACACCTCTTGAATTACGTATAGTAAAAAGTTATATTAATATGATATATATATGTACATAATATATTGATATAGAACCCTCGGTTTCCTTCTCAATAACCTATTATGTTTGTAGCTTCACACTGTATCCTGCATTTAGCAGAATAGGGAAGGGAGGGTGTTACCACTAACGGACCATGTTGAGTGGTGGAACTTAACAGCACATTTTGTTTTATTATCAGGGTGAGCTAAAGATTTTTACAAAGTTATACTAATATGATATACATAATATATTGTAGTATATGTAGAGATTCCTAGTTCGATTCTCATTTACATCAGAGTTATGGCGCCTTTTATTAAACATTTGGTATATCAAGACTTCAAGTTGATCGAATTATCTATTTAAACTATGTGAAAAAAAATGTATAAGGTATACATATGCTTGGGTTTAAAAGACTTGTAAAGTTTAATTATTATATTATTTTTTTAATACTTACAGCAGCCACGGCTAGAGGATCAGGTTCAGGTTCCATTGGTGTAGGAGAATTAGGTGCCTCTGGTTCCATAGGCTAAGAAAAAAAATATGTGTACATATTATTATTATTATGAAATTTCTTTTTATACTATGTCGAGATGTAATTTCATACATTTTAAGAATCACTATATCTCAGGAATGATGATGAAAGTATTTGTATATTTTTTTGATTTGTTTGTTTTGATACAACTTTCCTTTTTTTTTGACGAAAGGAAGTCCCAACATCCGAACGTTCGGTCCTACATAACTAGTTTAGCACACAGGGTGAATTTTGATATTTCATTTGTAACAGTGTACCCTTAGTCTCTACTAAATTTCAGCTATTATATTTTTGCTTAATGTATTAATATGAAAAAATGATGAAAAAAATTAGTTATTTATTTTGTTTACTTAGAACTTACTTTTGCAATTTTCTTAATAACAACCGGTGGTGGTGCGTCATTGCTTTCCGATGGAACATAGAACATTTGGGGGTCCAATGAGCCGTCGGGTTTTGGTATCGGTTTAATCTAAAATGGAACAGCTTTTTAGTACATTATCCATTCATAAATAATATCACACGATTTCACGATGATTTTTTGTTTCCTTCCCCACCTTATTATTAGAACTGGTCATATTTGTGAGAACCACCTAGTGTCACATATTTTACAAATTTACATATAGGAATTATTAAATTAAAACAGCAATATGGATTTTTTAAGCTATATCTCGTATATAGTAGAGTAGACAGGGAACCTAGTGTAAAACACTCTATATCCCACGCTCAACCCAATTTCCAAGATATTGCCAGTTGCCTGTAAAGACGCAGAACTTAACGCTGTTCTTCTTACCATATGTAAGAATGAAAATAATTAATTTCCTCGAATAGATATCGAGCCCGCATATTTAGATAACAAACATATTCACAAAATTTGGGAAAAAAAGCAATACATACCTTAATAGTAATCCTAGGGTGAGGCATTTCAGGATTTTCCATATCCTGGGTTTTCTTCTTTCGTTTGTGTTTGTGAGACTTCGAAGGCGACCGCATCAAGTCCGGCGAATATCTCGACCTGTGTTTCTCCTTACGTCTCTTCCTATTTGCTTTGTACATCGCTATATCCGATGAGAGATTAGCTAAAGTGCTTTCTATTGAACTCTCAATAGTCTTACTATCTCTTTCCTTTGAATCGTTTAGTAAAGCTGAGAATGAAAGATTTTGCGAGTAAAAACTCGAATCCTTGCCTTGAACGTTGCTTGTTGAATCGTTGGACTGTTCATTGTTTGACTCGTTCGGACTGTCAGCTACTATAGGCGTTATCGACATTAGAGGCGTATTTGTTAATATTGGCGATGTGAAGGACCGCTTGTGAATCTTCTTTGCGGACATCTCACTTTCACCACCTGACGTTGAAGAATAATCTTTCTTGGATTTAGCTTTTTTGTCTTTCCTGAGAACGGTTTTGAGTTCAGAACTTTCGTTTTCACTGCTAAACTCAAAGGGTTTTATTGTTACTTTGATGGGCGATATGTTTTCTGACGACATATTTAATTTTGGTTTTTCTAATTTATGCGGTTTTTCTGGTTTAGGTTTAGGTGGTGGAGAATTTGGAACTGAACCGGGACTTTGCGGCTCGGATATGATAGCGCCATCTTTGCTGTATCGTATTCGCGATCGTCGCGGCACTTTCTTTTCTAATACTTCTGGTTCGGAATCCGATGTCTTGTCGCATTCGGAGCATTGCCTAGATATATAAGATATATATAATAATATTAAAGAAGTACTCACAAAACTTAAATAAAATATTTAAACATTTAACATATATTTAACAAAATAAGTCAACCTTAAAAAAGCTTTGTTAGTTTAAAATTGTTAAAAGGCATAAGATGTTATACAACAACGGCTATCTAGTGCGATACACGCTGAATCTAGTATTTTAATCAATTTATTTAGTTTTATGCTATATCTTACACATAGCAAGGTAAACAGATGGAATCTAGCGTTAAGACAATTTATTTCTCACTTTCTGCTCAATTTTTGAAAGATTGCGTGCCGAGCGGCGTAACTCAACGCCACGTTCTGTCTTACCCACCCTATTCCCAAGTCTAGTTAACTCACCAGCCATAAGACTTGCTCTTCTTGGGCGGTCGCTGCAGCGGCGGGCGCAGGCAGTGCAGGTGGTAGTGGTGGCGGCACGTGTCGCACGCCGCCATGAGGTGCCGTTCGCTGCGCCGCCCACACACCGCGCATTCGCGCGCCGCCAGCGCGCCGCACCCCGCCAGTGAGCTCGCTGCGGGGACATACTTGAGATATATGGGGATAAGGCACCCACCACCCCGGGCTAAACCAGTTTATATATATTACAGGAAGAGAGGCAGAGCTTATTGTATATTATGAACAATCTTCATAATACGCGTATACCAAACACGAAGAGCCAGTCAGTCTATCATTCAACCAGTCAATCAGACAACTAGTCAATCAGTCAATTAATCGAATGTAAGTAATTCAGGTATTTTAATTTAGGCAAACTTTGAAGTTAATTAAATTTTCATTATATTCGGAAATGCTAAACAACAAACACGCTAAACTCAATATTTTTATTCTGTTAAATAACATATGATCGCGCAAATTATACAGAACGCTAAATTAATTAAAAACTTAAACTAATATTTATTAATAATAATTTCATTTTAAACTTGAAAATGAAATTACTGTAACATTATTGGACTTCTCAAAAAAGGCCAAATCTTTAGTATATTTATACAATAGAGTAAGTTCAACGAGTTGTGGCCGCCCAGAAGTTAGGATTTCTCAATTTTTGCACATTGTATTCGAAAAGAAAATAATCAAAAGAAAAAAACAAAAATCAAATCTGCACAACCATATACGACTAACTTAAGGGCGGCCACAACTCATCGACCGTATTATAACAAAGTAATAATAACCTAAAAAACCCACCTTCCAATGAAGTAGACAAGACTTTCCCATGGCGTGCGTCCGGGTTGTCGCTAAGAGGAAAACCAACGCCCATCTTAAGTGCAGCCGCTGTGGGCACGGACCTGACGCCCACACTATACTATTGTGTGTGTGTTTTGTATGTTTTTATATTATGGATGGCTATTATTGCATAAAAAAAGAAAGATTGTCTTGTTTTTGAAGCTTAAACCGATATAGTAAGGAGAAGAAAGAGAGAAAGAGAGAAATTAGAACGATTGGTATAAATAATTCATTTCTCTATATGAAAATCGAACTGACAACCATCACGTTTACAGTTAGATGCTGCCACATTACAAATGTCTATAATGCTTTTTGACATTTTGCCTACCCTTCTTGTACTGATAGCAGTTCCACATATTTAATTCTTAATATTATTATTGTGGACTATTTAATATAAGACAAAAATGAAAATATACCAGAACAATATTTTTTGTTACATTTTTTTTTAATTATCTGTAATAATAAACTTTATATTTAAATATTTTTTTGGCACTACTTTTTATGTTCATTCATAAATGTGCTAAACGTAGCTTACACCTCATGAACTGTTATAATTTTATCATTCGGTGATCTTTCTTATTTAAAAGACAATCTTCCTTCTAACCATCCATATTATATATGTATATTTATATGAAATTATTAGTGCAAGACAGTCAAACCACAATTTGGACATGATACAAAAAACATAAAAAAACATTTAATGAAAATTACTTAATTAACAACATAAAAAAATTATCTCATATTTACACTAACATCTTCATATATTTTAATGTAAATATTTTTATACCAATCTTAAATTCTCTTTACATTCTATTTTCATAATAATATTTTATTATGAAAATAGAATGAACAGATTAGATAGGATCTATTTTAATAATAAAGCAGAGGTAACCTAATTTTCGATATTTGTATCGAGTGGCAGAACCCAACACCATTTTATAACCAGAGCAAGGAAATGAACCATTCCTCCGAGCGGAAATCGAACCCACAGCCATAGCTTTTATAGTCAGACCCTGTGCAACTGAGACCCAGTCACGGTCTTAATAAATAAATCATACAGAATATATATTATATTACATAAATACACATATAAAAACATCTATATATTTGCATTTAACAATAATATAATATATATCAATTTCATACCGTTTGTGCAACTGTTGGGGTGTGACTTTCGGAGTTGAACGCGGTACTTCCGGCGGTACTAAAGGCTTCTCCTCCATAATGGCGGGTACAGCTTTTTTAGGCGACAAAGCTATTATAGCATCGTATATCTTTTGTAAGCCCTCTTTAGTGGAAGTCAGTTCTGCTAGTGTTTCGGTGTTTTCTTTAGATGCCTTAAAAAACAAGAAAATAAATGTTTACAATATAACATTAATTTATATTAAATGTAAAGAAAATAACCATAAATCGGTCTTTTACTTTTTATTTACATATTTCAATTAAATACAGATAATTAAGCTACTCAATCCGAATAATACAGATAAACATAGAAAAAATCCTAGATATCAAATCTCATTTAAGCAGCTTCGAAAAGTACCAAAAGTATAAAAGTACCTAGAGGTAGTGTCGGGACCTCATTGGAATATATCTATGATAGGCAATTCTCAATTATCCAGGTCCCACTTAACCAGGTTTCCATCTATCACGAAAAAGATAGAGAATAGAGAAGTTTTTATTTCACGCTTCTCCCCTCATTACTGGTAGCGAAAGTTAAATAATAAATATTAGCACATTACGTAAGAGTTCAACCACAACAACTATTCGTATAAAGAGACAATTCTCAATTGCATTATATTAGTGTCTCACATAAAAAATAAAATAAAACGAAGCCGTCGAAATGCGGTACAACGTCTGACTGTAAGTTCCCATGGTTGTGGGTTTGATTCTTCCAAAAGAAAAATTTTCAGTCCCTTGCTCTCTTTTAACACTAATTTCCCTCTGCCTACCTGTTAAAGATATGCAGGATACAGCATAAAGCTAAAAAATATATGTATATGGCCATTACATCATCATACTCCATTCTCAATTTCTCATCTTCAACAACAAGTTTCTCATTTTCCTTCGTCAGTCGTTCCAAAGACTTCCTTAGGGAAGTAACACGGGTGTTTCTCTCGAGGTAGTAACCGACGAATTCAACGGAAAACGCGGGAGGTACGTGCCAACGACGGGACACATCCTTTAATGCTGCCATCTGGGGAGAAAATAACATAAATACTACTTTATTTTTATTTTATTAGATCTCCACCTAAATAGAAGGAAGTTGAGAAGCAACATGTCGGCTTATATCTTATATTCTCGAAGACTCATGATTTTAGCGGGACAAGCCGCGTTTACCGCGGGCAGTAATTCGACCGTATTTTTATTGCACCTTTCTGCTTTTAGTTTCTTACAACATTTTATCATATTTTATTACTATGCAGCGAAAACTTTGTAAATAACAACATTTCCATTATAATACCTGTGCATCTTGAAACTCCAACGCATGTGTATCCACTCCCATACATTCAGCTTTCTTCTGGAACTTTCTCATTGCTGACGCACTACTGTACACCATTCGCGCCATTTTCTGTGTGGGTACTACATGAAGATTTTAAAATTATAATGATTAGGAATAATTCATATTTAAAAGTCGTATAATTTTTTTTAAAAAAAATCCGAAGACCACATTTTTAATTACGAATACTATATAGTTTTTTTATTATTTTATTTATTGAATATGATATTCCATTCAGAATTATACAGTAAAATACATGTTAATTAAGAAATATATAATACTTAATTAGGACAATAAAATAATGTTTTCTTGATTTTCTGATGTCTCTAAATGTGTATTGGAGTATAATAATGGAAGCATGGCAGAGCAAAGTTAGTGTTAAGACTCCGTTGGTTTTGGTTGAATTTCCCCAACCCAAGCCCAGTTTTCCAGTCTTTAGGTGTTGAGCGGCGTAACTTAACACTGCGCTTTGACTTTTAGAGCAGAGAAAGGAAAATAATAATTTGGGTCCCATCAAGATCGAACCCACAACCCACGATAGTCACTTCGACGCTATTTGCAGAAATTATATAAAATAAAAAAGGAATTTATAAAATATGCACATTAATAAAAAGTACCAGACTGGTCTCAACGGTATTGCGGCCAGTCGGATAAGAATATTTTAACAGACTGAGATCGGACAGAGAATGATCCGTGACCTGCACAATAGAGTGGAGGCAGCCTAAAGTGAGGCGCTAAAAAAGAAAATATATTGCATACCCCACGGCGGGTTCCTATTTTCTTTCTGTAGGGAATACTTTTTCCTATATTTGATTAGTTTACGTTGAATTCGTTTCTGTTCCTCAGTACTCAGGTTATCTTGTAATTCAAATTTCCTGTTAAATAGAAGAATATCATTTATTTTCCAATTTTATTTTTTTACAAATATTTTTTTATATTTCAATGGTAAACTGCAATGGAAATATTTGTTTTACAGCTCCATGCTTTGCACATGAGCAAAAGCGTTAAGACACTGCATACGTCACTTTCCGCCCAAATTAGAGTTATTATGATTTAGTAACGAAACTAAACACGGCACTTTTGCTTTCAAAAAGAAGTCATACCGTTTATCAGTCCTCAATTGCAACGCCAACCAGTTTCGTTTACGTTTCTTTACCAACATTTTATCAGAATGTAATCTACAATGAGCATAGAACGGATCCGCTTGTTCCGCTTCCTCGGAATGTGCTTCAGCTAACAGACCTTCGCGCTGACCACTGAAAAACAAGAAACATTATTATCAAGACTACAACTACTACAGTATTAAACAGACACGATGTGATACAATTAAAGGGAAATGTAGTACTAACGGTAAGGATGAGTATGTGCATTATACAGTAATAAGCTAAATAATAAATAAAAGTAATAAAAGTGGTTAAAACAACATATATATTTTACAAAGTAACACCAAAGAAAGTTTCGCCTCTTTCATCTTTCAACATGTATTGTTTTAATTAATAATTAAATAGGTGAATAGTCTATAGGGAAATAGAACCAGGGAGTAAAAACATATTTGTTTTTATGCCCTAGCTCTATCTATTTAGAACCAAAAATAATGAATGTTACTATTTAACAGAAACAACAAAAAACACATTACCAAGTAACATGAAAGAATGTCTTGCACAATCCTGCATCACATCCCACACAGACACCAGTGCGGGCTAACGTTGCATCTCGGCACAGTGCACAGGAACGTGCACCCCAACGAGAATACGCCATTTCGAATAATGTTACGCCTGATAAACGTTCCACCTGGAGTTTTCGGAAATTTATATATTAATATGTGAAGCGAAATCTTTGTCTTTTTTTTTTTAAATTATGCGGACAGAGTAAGTAATTTGTCATAGTTATAGTTTATGTAGAAAAAGAGGGAATTAAATTAATATAAAACAAATATGTTTGAGGATAACCTCAGTGTATAAGCACTTTTGTATGAAATGACGTACACGTTGCTATAGCGACGCTTATTGTATGCGTCAATTTATAAATATGATTAAAACGCACATAAAATCCTATATAATATTATATTCTTTATTGCACTTTCTATCTTTTCATTCATATTTTTCATTTTCATAAAACAAGACCACATTACCTCTGAAAAGGCAACACCAGGCACATAAAGTGCACACACCAGATGAACCCACGCACCAACTTCTGTTTCTTTAAATATGCCACCTGAATGAAAATAAAAACGACTTAGAAATCTATAGATTCACAGTGCCAATGTACGAAGGTAGCTTTTAAAGGTGAACAATGCATCGCATTTACAGTTAGACCATGTCCCTCTTAAAAATGTATAATATAATATCAAATCAAATCAGTTTCACGCTGTATACCGCACACAGCAGGCTAGCACTTTCCGCCGAATTGCGGAGGCATTGCGTGGCGGACCTCAACGTCCCCACGCTTAGCCTCGACACCAGAGCAAAGAAATAGAAATATAAATTGCAATGAAAATATAATGTAAATATAATTAATGTAATATTTTTATAACAATTGTATTATTTAGGTTATAGTTGTACCATAAATGCGACAGTTATAGATTTGATTCAGTGAAATGAGTTATAATTTATTAATATTTTGTCGCTCTGGTAACAAGGCAAAGCACGGCGTTGAGTTCTGCCTGTAAAAACGACGCCTCGAAAATATAGCAGAAAGTGAGGAACGGAGTGGTCTTAAATATTAAATTCCCTCTACTCTACCCTACTACATGCGGGACACAACATGAAGTATATAAAAATAAACAATTTATCAAAATATGAAGAAATTGTAATTTTATATATTAAATGTTTAGAATTTTATAATGTATATAATTTTTAATATTGTATAGTAAGTAGTATATTTTTCCAATCATTTTTAATAAATTAAGTTTACAAAAAGATGTGTTATAATATTTCTACCAAAATTTATGCAAGTAACAAAAATGGTACCTTTATTAGGACATAGTTCACAACTAGGATCAAATACACCTGCTTTACAAGCTTCACAAAACCACGGCTCTGTTGAAGCTGAGCTCACCGTACTTGATTCACTTGCCACATCTGACACTCCATAGCAACCTGAAAAACAACATAATATTCTTTATTGTACTAAGTATATGTAAGAAAATAACTTTAAAAACATTTAATTCACAAAGGTGGACTTGTCTCTATAAGATATATTTTCGACCCAGTGCAAATAAATGAGAAAGAATTTAAGACAATTTCTTATTCTATTTATTTATTTATTTATTTTATGTCTACTGTATGTAGCAGGCAGGGAAAACATAGTACCTCTACAATACAACTTGTCTTCTTTTTAGAGAGATATAATGAAAATAATTAAATACTCTGAGTAGGCCTTGAACAGCCTCATGTTAAATATTCAGATAAGTTATTACTTAGTTTAATTGTTTAAAAAAATTCAAGTTATCTTAAATATATACAAGAGAGACTTTTATCTTGCATATAGCTGGGGAGGTAATGAAAACCTAGTGTCAAAGATCAATTTGCTTCGGTTTTTGCTAAAATTGAAACTCACATAGCATTTGTCTTAGTGGGGGATTGACCATACACTATTAATTTACAGTCAGATGCTGCCTTCTATTTCATATATTAACAAAATATTTAATATAAATTTCAGTCACCTTCATGTACTGTTACGCCACAGCCATCACATTCAACAATTTCATTAAAATCATCACTTCTTGAGCCAAGACAGCCAGCACAAATCATTACATTTGCTAATCCTGGGAACTGAAAAGAAAAATATGTTTGAGAAACATAATATCAAAACACTCTAATTCCCAAAATGTTAACAACCATAAATAAATAGTATTAATATCTTAGAATTGAAGCATAGCTTAATAACAATGTTTAGCTTATTGTCAGACCACATAGACAGTTTCTAAGATATCAGAGCAGGTTTAAATTCTGCAACATAAAAATCTTTAAACATTTTCTAGAAAATGTATCTACTTTCTTAAATATTATGACTTTTAGTAATTCTACACAATAATTCTCACATATACTTCATATATTAATTTATTATAAACATGTTACCTTAAATTCTTGCAGTTTTGCCTTTTCAAGAAGATCAGTTACACTCATCTCTTCACCAAGCTTATTTGTAGTATTTTTATATTCATCTTCTCCCTCTGTTTCTGATTGGTCCGAACTACCGCTGTTTGCATCAGCCTCTTAAATAGTCATACAATTACAACATTTATTTTTGTTTTTTTATAATCCATGTTTTATTTAAGAATATTAGAGTGCACTATATAGACTAAAATACTTACTTTTATCGTCATCATCAGAATTTATAGAATAGTCGTCACTTTCTTCGGGGTGGTCTTCAATACGAAAATCAGAATCGTCAGAACTCTCACCCTCACCAAGATCGAAATCTAGTAAAGACTGTGGTTCCGCTGGCTTCACTTTGCGCTTTGCAGGTCCTCTTGTTTCTAAGAAGCAATTAATAATATTTCACTTCAGCCGGCATATAAAATTTAATATGTACATGACATAATGCTTTATACTTACGATTATTCATGTTTAGACCGAAAGATCTTCAACAAATTTTATTAATCAATGAAACACCAGCATCAACCAATTCAAATAGCATAAAAACATTATAATTTCATATAATACACAAGCATTATGTAGTAATTACTACGATTTACGCATCCAGGACCAATATTATAATATCATGTTAAGTTTGAGAAATATTGCTATTTTATTTGGCATATGTCAAGTACATAAAACAAAATGACAACAGCATATAGTACCTACTACCTATTCAATAAAAGGTAATAGAAATATGAAATTCTAAAGCATAAAAATAAATATCGTAAATTATTGTTTAATTTATAAGCAGTAAAATACTTTGTTTATTTAAAAATAATTGTATCTCAATTTAGACTAGACTTAATATCCAAATTAAGGTACCAAAGTTATTTCAAAGCGTACAATTATTAGATCTTGAGTTTTTGAGAAGCCATTAACTTCAAAAATAAAAAAACCTTATCGAAATGTAATTTAAATTTGAGAAAAAGTAATAATAGTAATTTATATTTTAAAAAAATAACTTCACCCTGATCAGCGTGGTCTGTGGTATTGGTCATTAATGTCAATTGTCAAATAAATGTCAATATTGTACTGTCAAAATTTTTAGATTTTTATATTTCCCCGTGTTAGAATTTATCGAAGGCACTGGTTGGACAAATTAAACTATAAAATGCTAGGGCGCACGGTCTTATCGAGGGCTATTTTACTGAGAAGCTTAAAAAATACAGCTAATGTAAAGCAAACCAACAGAAATGGGAGCCATGGGTAGATATCACACATTTAGCACTTGTTATGTCATTCTTTTTATTATGGAATAAAAATTACAATAACAAACGTATTACCTAACCTATTTTTATTTATTTATTGAAGAGTTTGGACATATCGGGTACCTCCACCCATGCCAAAAAAAAGGGAAGTTTACTTAGCTACAGTCCTTGGAGGAATTTGTTGGTGGTGGATTCTTTATCACATTGCCACAGAACCGGAACATATTTATGTAAGAAAATAATGATCTCTTTCATTTTAAGATATTGTCATATTATATTGTGATTTGAAAGTTATAAGTTCAGTTTGAAAGTTATAAGAAACATAAAAACGCTGGAAAGCTATTTTGTTGTATCTCTAAGGAGCCTTCTTTATTCAATTATGATCTAAATATAACACTTAAAATCACATTCCGTCCATATATTTCCACCATGGTACCATAGAACAATGTCTGACTGTTCTAACATGATGGCTGTCAGTTTTTGATACAAGTTTTAAGATACTTAAGAGTACTAATAGTTTTCATTTCTTTACTCTTTCAAGTGTGTATTAAGTTGTTCCACTTAATGACGTGAATTCAGACAAGTAAAAAACTGTGTAAAATAAGTTCTCTCTGTCTTCCTAGAATACAGTTTGAAGCTGAAATAAATAATTCAATAATACTTTTTCAAATTTCCATTGTGCAAAAGAGGTCTTAAGGTTGTGTGTATGCGTGAAGAGTAATGTGTGAAGCTATTCAATTGCCTCTAAATATATAAAGAGATTTTTGGGTCCATTATTTTATTACTTAACACTTAATTTTCCACAGGGTGAATGGCCTTATGTCGATCCAAGCACCTGGTCTGATGAAGAACTAGGCATACCTCCAGATTCTGCTGGCGCATTGAAAAAGTAGTTGCAATAAATGTTTAAAAAATCTAAATATATGTAGAAAATAACTTATAAATAAATCTTGTTACAAAATTGCAATGATTTTTAATATTATAATATCTTATTTTGGTTAGGGAAAATTTTGTTATAATTTTGTTCAGCATTCAGGTGTATTGCCAGCCAGACCTATTAGGAAAACTTATTTTTAATGTGTAATTATATGAATGACTAGTCAAAAATAAATGCTATTTGACATTAACAATAAAGGAAATATTACTTTTGAAGTAGATGTCTCTTCTGTTTTTTTTATAATTCTTCGAATAAATTAAAAATATAATAAATTAAAAATATAAATTTTATAGTGCATATTTTATAGATTAGTGCATATTAAATTAAATTAGAACTTTGGAGTGGTTCCACATCTTAATTTAGGAAAATTGCTATATGAATGAGGAGGATAAAGAAAATTATATTGGATAATATCTAACTTGTATTATCTAAAATATACCAAACATTAAAAAAAATAATTTTGTTGATTAATTGACATGGCTGTCCATTGGAAGAACATCTGACTGATATGGTTTTGAGTTTGACACCTATTTAGGCGAATAATTAAATTATTTTCATTTAACAGGTTTAGTAAGTAATCACTGTTTTCAAAGAAGACTTAGAGCTCTTTTTGTATCTAAAAAGACACAAATGTTTTTGTAAGAGGTGCAAAGTCGTAGCGCTGGGACGCAAGCATACAACAGTGAATGCAACACACAATCTGTGGATTCTGTTCGATTCCCACTCAAGAAAATTAATTTAATATTTTTAATCTGGTGTTAAGACAAATCAAAGCGTTGACATTCACCAATCGACATGCAATGCCTCCAGAAGTCGGCAGAATGTGGGCAGCGGAGTGTCTTGAAAGTGGGTTCCCTCTGCCTACACTGCTGCGTGCGTGAGGCTGAAAAAAAAACTTTGTTTCTTTCTTGCTAAAAATTCTATATTTAAAATTAAGGAAGTAAATTTTTTATATCTTATAACTTATAATTAAAAGTTAAATTACTTATACAACCGTAACATATTCTTTTTGCATAAATTATTTAGGGGCTCTCGTATTCCTAGTATTCAATTATTACTAAGTAGTACAAGTAATACATTTATAGCTATTAACCTTAAAAAAAATAATTAGAACAGTTTTATAAAATCCTTTTATTCTGTAGCACTTTTTAAGGTGACACAAAAATGACAGATGATAGCTGGCAACATTGTATTTTGTGTTCGTGCATAATGCTTTATTTTATAATTCATCTGTGACTGTTTTACTTCGAGTGCGAGTACTGAGTTGTGATTTGACGTGAATTGAAAATATTTTTCGTAGTCGCCCTCATTTGATTACAATTTATGTACTTACAGTGATATCTACGTGAGAAGTTAAGACAGTGTTGTATATATGTGATGATGTGATTGTAAACAAATACATTTTATAATGGAGACTATTGCAAATCAAAAGGGTAAGTAATCGTCATCAGTACTAGTAATGCTCAGGTCTTGTTTGTATATGGATAACTGTACCTTACGACATGAATTTACTTGACGTACGACACCTGCTTTAATATTTGATAGTAATTTCGTTTACTATCGTAATAAATCAGGGGTCAGTCAACCGCTCTTACGAACATACCTATACTTTAAGTCATATTTTATTCAGTTTATGAGGTTTAATGGCTATTTATCATAGGGACACAAACTTAGACGTGCGTTCTTAAGTATTGCCAAGTTTGTCGTATGGTGTGAGTCATTTTCATGGCATTGTGATGTCATGTGCATGCTAATGTTAATAAACAAAACACATGATACATTTGTATGAGGACTCTCAAGTGACCAGGCCAAATCTTCAAGGAAATATTTCTTTATACATTATTTGCAATGTTATTATTAAAGTTTTTTTAAGTTGGGTTACTTAAACTTATTTGAAAAATCTTAAAAGCAGTCACTAGTAAATATTTGAATACTAATTTAATAAAGTTTATGCTATATTAGCCCACAATTATTTATAAGTTATTTAATTCTTATAATATATAGAATATGTTTTGTTATCTTAACAAACAATATAACTAGTTTTATTAAGAAATATTATCTTTCTTAAATGTAAAATAAAGGAAAATTTTAAATAAAATGGTAACAAAAAATAGTAATATTTTTAATTTATTTATATAAAATAATTAAATAAACTTCTTTAATTATCCAATATGATGTTATAAAAATATTATTTATTAAATTATATTTTCAAGTCAGTGATTTCATTGTGTATACAAAGTTTATGTTAATGCAATTTTTATATAATTCTTCTGTATGTGTGTGTTGTCACTCTACTCCTAAACAGAAGATTAATTTTTTGATGAGATTTTATGTAATATTTTTTAGAAAACATAAAAATTTGAATCATTCTATATTATATTTTTTACATACCTGTACTTGAGTGTAGGTATTTGGATTATTTAAAGGCTTCTTGAATGGCACACTTGGTTAATAGTCAGTATCAGTCAGCTAAGCTATAAAAAATCAGGAAAATGTGCAAAAGTAAGGAGTATATTTTGATGACATATATTAAATAAGGGTAAGACTTCTGTAAAACAAGCAAAAAGCACTTCTCATCCACCTAGATCAATGTATGCTGGAACAACAAAAAAATAAATTTATTGTCAATTTTAATATGTTATAAATATAATTTACTTTTCTTACAGTGTCTTGTATAGTAAATTATCCATATGATGCATCAGAGCCAGACGAGTTAACAGTGCGACCTGGGGATATATTACGAGATGTGGAAAGACTTACTGGAGGTTGGTGGCGAGGGGAACTCAGAGGTCGTAAAGGCATGTTCCCAGACAATTTTGTATCTGTATTAACAGAACATAGTAATGCCAGGTATATTGTTATTTATTATGTACTTTTAATTTAGTAGGATGATAAGTAGGAAGTAGATTTTTAGTAGGATCTGATGGTTGTGGGTTCAATGAACTCCATATCCACACTATGGACATTTACATTTAAATTATTTTCATTTCCTTGTTTTGGTAAGACACAGTGCGGTGGATAGAAAGCTTAGAATGACAGGTTTGGCAGAGATGTCTAACTTCCTATGTGGAAAAAAGTGATGAAATCTTATATTGGTAAACCTTAATTGTCTCCAGTTTATTCAGCTATATCTTTATTAAATTATATGTAAAATCTTCGTATAAACAACATTTTTGGGTATAATATTAACAATAAAACAATTAGAAAATACTTTAACCATATTTTTAATGACCGTAAGTATCTTAAATACTTTTTGATTAATACAAAGGTGATTATTGTTCACTTTATCTTATCTATTAAGATAATATATTGATAATGGTTTCAACCTGTTAGTCAAGTTTGTGTTTCCATAAGTTTAGTATACATTAATAATAAAGGATTATGAAAATGTATATAGTGAATTCATGATAAAGTTTTTTAAAGGGTTATTCAAAAGGTAAACTAAATTTTAGGTTACATATTAAATTTTGTATCATAATCATGTATCATAATGTCAATATTGTTTGGTAATTAGTTGGACAGATTACTAGTTTTTCTTTTAGTCATTAATTTAAAATTATTTTTTAAAATGTTAATGAACATATTTCCTCATTATGTTAGCTTATCTAAAAATCTTGTATTGTTATTAAATATTAACATGTGCAAATTTTCAAGCAAAATGGATAGAATGTGGGTTAAAATGTATGGGTTAAGTGTTGCAAGATCTGCTTACATGCGATTGAAATATAAATAGTGTTATTAATAAGTTGTCATTGTTTTAATTTCTACACTAGAGTCAAAAAAAACGCAGCGTTAAGTTCCGCTACTCAATATACGATGTCTCGAAAATTGTGCGGTGCATGGGGAATCTGTCTTAACACTAGGTTCCCTGTACCTACTCTGTAGTATCTTATTTAAATAAATAATAATTATTATATAGGTCAGGTGGAGTGCAAGGTCGATGTCGAGCGGTGTTCAGCTATCAACCCGCGAATCCTGATGAATTGGCGCTGGGAGTCGGCGACGTGCTCGAAGTTTTAGGAGAGGTAGGGTTGACAATGTATTTTCTTGTAATATTTTATATGACACGGCGTTGGGTTCCTCTACTCAAAACGTAACTTCTCGAATTCAGACAGGTAGTGGAGAACTGAATGTGAACACAATAAATTATGTCACACATTATCCAAAATTATAACTCTTCCCCCATCTTTGTCTTAGCTGTTTACCTAGTGGTACCTCACACATTTTGCAATTTTACATCTAGGAATCATAAATTAAGCGCTGTATTTATAAATCGCTCTCAAGTCTGAGATTGATGTGGAGATGTCGTTTTCATTCATCTCCAGCTCGATCGCAGACTTGAGAGCGACGTAAAACAGCAATTTCGAAATCATGTTTGTATATTAAGTGAAACGTGATGTCATGAATTTTAGTATCCCTTGTCAAATCACGATGTCATGTCGAGCCTTATCCTCCCTAATATTGCCTCCATTATCCTTAACGTGTATAGCCTAAAGGGTAAAAATTTAATAATCTATTCCCCCATACTAGGTGGAAGAAGGTTGGTGGCAAGGTCGTAGGTCGGGCCGCGTGGGCGTGTTCCCCTCCAACTTCGTGGTGATGCTAGAGCCGCCACCCGCTCAGCCAGCGCCCTCGGAGCCCGCTCCCATATTGCCACCGAAACCTGGTAACTATTGTTTTGTTTATTGTTTTTTGATATTTTGTTTAAATGATTTAGGTTAATTACTTTAAAAACGTTTCTGGAGTATTTGCATAATGTAAATTAGAAACATGGTCATAATTAATTAAATAACAAATAAATGTCGAGTCGTGGCGCAGATAAACGCGACAGGTTGTGGGTTTGAATCCCACTCGAGTAAACTAAATATTAATTGTTACTGGTAGTCTTAATACTGGCTTCCCTGTATTCCTCTGTCTACAAAAATAAACTTTATTCAGTATCGAAACTTCAGAATATAAAAATTCTGAAATAATTGTTAACTTATTTATTTTAAACTGGTCAATCCTGATAATAATTGACCGTTTTTATGAATTTGTTGTTATAAAAAAGTTCTTATCAGTTAGAAGGTACTAGTCAGACCGTAAAAGATGATATCACGTTGCTTTATCACCTGTTTGTATAACGGGAAATTGAATTAAGTATATATTGTTATTTTTGCAAAAAAAAACGTAGTTCTTCAACTTATTTTTAGAATGTGTTATTCATAATAATGATACACAGCTATGACATACCTATACCTTAATATATAAGCTGATTTAGCTGTGACGAAACGATAACGTTATAATAACTTATAAGATATAACGAAATGATAACTTATAAAGATTTATTTACTACGTTTATTTGAAATACTTTAGTTTGTTTAGTTATATTAAAGCGTTAAGTATAAAAACGCCATAGCTATGAATTCGTTTGGGGATGCAATGTCTTTTCACTTCCCCATTCTGACAAGGCCATTGCGCGGATTTAGTTGCGGATACTTTTGATCCAAATTTGAGACGTTGCCTGTCCTGTTTTATGCGAGATATCAGATAGAGAGTGAAACTCAAAAATAATTAAAAATTTCCTTAACCTTAACCCTAACTTCCAGTTCATCATTTATGTCCAAATATCATTGAAATCCCTAATGAATTTCACATAACTACTTTCTTACTAAGTATTTGCACAAACGAAAATTATCCATATATAGCGATAAATAACTAAAACTGTAATTTACATATATGTAATCTCGTCATATTATTGGACGTGTCGTAAGTGTTGTATAAAACATCTAATCAGATTTCCGCAAGTCGTTTACGATCATTACTTAGCTGGCTTTTGTATATGAAATGAAATATAATATGTTACTTAATACAGTGTATAACTAGACTGTGTTTATATACACATGTAATATGTGATTTTTTTTATATATTATTAGATTTATGCAGGTTAGCCAATTTAATGGAAATTATTTTGGTATTTGTCTATGTATCAATAAATGAACGGAAAGCGAAAATAATATTAAAAATACAAAATAAGCTGAAAAAGAAAAGATAAAATGAAGTGCATTGCTTAGTTCAGCTTATTTTTTTGAAACAATAGTCTATATTCAATATAAAATTAAATAAATATTAAAATCTCCTCGAGCAGGACTCGAATCCACAACCATTCGTATTGTGCCCCTGCCCCACAACTGGCTAGATTTATGTATATAAGAAGTTACAATTAATGTAAATATATGTCTTGCCTTGTGTTATGACGAATCATACTATTATTGTTTCGCCGTTAAATGCAGTGACTCAGTAACAGTGTATAGGGAACACAGGGAAAGGAAATTTTTCTCGGACGCATAAATTAATCGATTTAACCACATACATTAAGGAAGTTTAATAAAACCGTCAGAACTTTGTATTTTGAACTTTAAAATGAATAAATTTTAGTTATTATGGATATTTTTTTTGTCTCACGCTTAATCTCGCATAAATAGGCAGTCAGTGTTAAGTTAAAACACTCCGTTTACCGCTTTCCGAACGAATTTACGGACAATTCGTGTTGTGATGGAACTCAACGCGCTGCAGTTTATCTAACGAGAGCTGTAATTTGGATATAATTTATTTCCCTGAGTGGGGATCGAACCTGTGACCATAGTCTACAGTCAAACGCTGTCCCACTACCACCACGATGGATCATAATTTACAAGAAAACATATTGTAGTTTAATATTTACTTGACAAGTAAGTACGGTATTGAAAATCTGTTATGAATTCTTAACCTCGTTTTTTACACAACAAGCACTTCATAGTTCGTAGTACCTATATGGAGTGCATTAAATGGGGCAACGTAAATGAGCTAACGTTCGTGTAAACGTGTTAACTCTAAAATCTTGATATCTTAGATTTTAGATCCGTTTTTAGATGTTCTTGGATAGTTAATATATATTTTTTTTGGTAAGGGTTATTAAACCTAAAATTAAATAAGTTTCCTTTGCGTTTTTTGGTTTGGTTTTACGTAAATTTTCAGTACTATATGTATACGTGGGGTCTGGGTTTTCTTACTCACATAACTATTATCTGTTAAAACATTAAAGAAGTTCGCGTATAGTTAAGGAACTCAGTTAGGTTCAGAGTTCAAAAATCGAGATTCTTCGTAAAAAGCTCGAGAAATTCTGTCTCAGTGCTTCTCTACATTTCCTATAAAAAACATGCCAAGTTGCGGTTTTCTACGGCCATGTCTCCCTTGTTTGTCGTTCGCCTATATTTCGCATTATAATCTCATTTCTTAGCTGGTGTCGAGGCAAAGAGCGGCGTTGAGTTCCGCTACTCAACACGTAAGGCCTCTAGAATTTGGCGGCAAACAGGGAAAGGAGTATCTTAACACCTCAGGCCTTAGGTTCCCTCAGCCTACCCTGCTGTGGTGCGAAATACAGCGTGAAGCTTATTTATTTTTAATTTTTATATATATAACGAGGTAGGTACGTGAAGTACTTTGAATTCTTTGTATGAGAATGAGGTTATATCAATCGTTTATGTGACAAAGCAATTTGATCTAATAATGTCCCTGAGAGTAATTCAATTTATTCGCTTTCATTCTCTATATTAGCCATAACGAGGCGGCGTGTCAACACTTAATTGTCAATTATATTAACTTGTCGAGCTTATCAATTAGGTTTGTTAATATAATGTTACCGCAAATCTTCCCTAGAGGTGACTTTAAATTCGACGGTCGTAGGTTCGATCCTCACTCGGGGGAATGAATTATTATTTATTAATATTTTTATCGAAACATTGCATGTTGAGTGATCCGCCACTCTTAACACTAGATTCCCTCTGTTTACACTGCTATAAGCGGGATACAGAGTGAATTTGAAAAAATATCTTATATTTTTTAATAATATTATGTATGGATATTTTTAAATGAATAGTTTTTATTTTTACTGTAGTGTTTTTATACTTATATGTGAACAATTGTATTTTTTTTGTATAGTTAATAATTGTTATAGTTTTGTAATACTTAGCATAATATTACATTTACACTAAGTATGTCATATTATCTATATATATAAAATCGAAAGGTCACTCACTCATCACGAAATCTCAGAGACTGCAAGTGCTAGGAATCTCAAATTTTGCATAGGAGTTACTTATAGGACGTAGGTGCTCGCTAAGACGGGAATTTGCAATATTCGACTTTTAAGGGGTCGTTTTTGGGGTTAAAAGTTTGTATGAAACTTCGTTACTACAAATGCTAGGAGTCTCAAATTTTGCATGGTCGTCACTTATAGGACGTAGGTACTCATAGAGACAGAAATTAATAATAACGTAATTCACGCAGGCGAAGCCGTGGGCGGGCCGCTCGTTATTCATAATAATAAAATTGATGCCGTCGTGGCGCAGCAGTTCATTGTCTGATTGTAAACGATGGTTGTGAACACGATTCCCCTTCGGGGGAGTGTCTTAATAATAGGTTCCCTCAACCTACCTTTCTATATGCAGTATATATCGTAAAGCTAAACAAAATAATAATTTAAATAATTTTATCATTGTTACAGTTAAGGAGCAATGCCGTGTGCTATTCCCATATCAAGCGGTAAACGACGATGAATTAACATTATCTGAAGGAGAAATAGTTAATATAGTGTCAAAAGATGCTCCAGACCGAGGGTGGTGGAAAGGGGAACTTAACGGCAAAGTTGGTCTATTCCCTGATAACTTCGTACAATTATTACCCACCGGTGAGTATTATATATTTAATATGTTGTTTTTTTTATAAGCTTAAGTAATTCGTCTTATTTTTATATAATAAAAGTGTGCTAGCTAGCTAGCTACTTCTAGTGCTAGCGCTCGTCGTTCTTGAGGCATTGCATGTTGAGTGAGGGAACACAACGCCAAACTTAGCCTCGTGACCAGAGCGAAAAAATTAAAATATTCCCCTAAGTGGGAATCGAACCAAAACCCGTGGTGTTTACAGTCGCGCAACGGCCTCGCTTTCACGTTTTTACTTTAATTTAAAATTAAACCGAAACGAATGTAATCGCGGACACTTATCGTATACCTACTTACAGTTGTGCATAATTGCGGAATTGATTAAATTAAAAATAATAATATAATATAACTAGTGGACCCGGACGCGACTACGCCTGCTTGAACTATAAGAATATTTCTTAAATATTATATAATATATTTATTTTTATAAAGATGAGTATCAAAATATAAGTTCATTTTGGGTGACGTTTTCTTAAAACAACAAAGAAACTTTGCAAACCGGTGCTTAGCAACGACGGTTGTTATTAACATGGCAGAATAAATTGCATGTCAAATTAGAAAGTATTTTAATTTATTAGTATATATGTGTAATGTAATGTTATATAGCCTATAGCACTTCTGAAGAATGCAGCTTTCATACAAAACAAAAACATAGTAAATCGGACCAGTAGATCCAGAGATCTTAGCGTTCAAACAAACAAACAAACAAACAAACTCTTGCGCTTTATTATATTAGTATAGATAATAAAAGAATTTGAGGCTGTCGTAGCGCAGGGGCACGAGAGTGTGACTGTAGCGCGACGGTCTTGGGTTCGATCACCACTCAAGAGAATAAATTTCTTATTTTTTTTTATTTCTTCGCTCTGGCACCATACCAATAGCCCGACCTTGTATTCCGCTACTCCACACGCAATGCCTCGAAAAATTCGGCGGAAAGTGGGGACCGGAGTGTGTTAACACTAGGTTTCCTTTGTCTACCCTGCTGTATGCCGGATACAGCGTAAAGGCATTTTTTTTGTTATAAAAGAAAAAGCATCATTCGCAATGTGACATATTATATTAGCCGGCTTACGTAAAAGTGGTTGCGTTAACGTATATGTCGTCACAAGGCTAACCGCTTGTGATAGCTATTTAACAATAACATTCGTAAACGTCTCTTATACATGAGGAATGCATCGTAATTCTTTATCGATTGTGTGATTTAAATTATATTATGGATATAAAATATTTTTTGTTTTATGTTTATGGTTAGATAAATGGACAACGCGACATGTTCGGAGTTCGATTTTCCGAACATGTCGCGACCCCAGGAAATTAAATATTTAATATTTTCATTTGTTTGATCTGATGTTGAGGCAAAGCGCGAGGTTGAGTTCCGCAACTCAATCCAGAATTCGGCGGAAAGTTGGGAACAGAAGTATTTTAACTTTTTAGAATACCTCTGCCTAGCCTGGTTTGCGCGGGAAACAGCGTGAAGCTGATTTAATTTTTATTTATGTTGGTATCGATATTTATAAGGTTAAATTTATTTATATTAGTTTCTGCATCTAGATGTCTTCCGAGGGCTATAAGGTATAATGAAATAATGAAAATAAATAAATAATGTATTTATAGTCTTTGATCGTTTGGGTCTACTTATACAATATAGAGTTACAAATATACAAAAACATATCATTTTTTGCACTTTTTGTGCAATATATAATATCGGGAAATTTATCGTAATTACAACGTATATCATATAATTAATATATGACACAAGGGTAGTTTGCAAGGTTTTCAATGGCTCTTCGGTGTGGCACGTGGGAGCGCATTTAACGGGATAATAATAGTATTAAGCATCGACTTATATTTGTAAACATGTCTCCACTTACAGATACTTACGTAAAATGGCGTATTACGCGAGAAATCGTATTAAACGTGATCGTGTTTAAGGTCTTTATAAATAAACAATGAAAAAGTCCCTTCACAGCTGTAGGTACTTCCCCAAAAAAAAGATTACGCACGAACATACATACCATCATATCATGTTGACATTATTTTACTTTGATTATGTCAGTCGCGACTGCAACAATGAACGAGTT
This sequence comes from Heliconius cydno galanthus, assembly GCA_036379175.1. Taxonomy (NCBI): domain Eukaryota; kingdom Metazoa; phylum Arthropoda; class Insecta; order Lepidoptera; family Nymphalidae; genus Heliconius; species Heliconius cydno. The sequence goes on from JAKRZM010000337.1 coordinate 56,608, forward strand.
TTTTATTTTTAATGTTAGCGGCATTACGCACTAATTTGTATTGTAAATATTGATACTTATTATATTATTACTAGTTGCCGCCTCCGCGTTTCGAGGTTTTGCTATTGACATTTCCTGTGAAGGTCTCGAGAGTGGTAGAAGTCGTGATTTTGCGTAACCTCACCTCATCGGTCGCGGCTTAGTTCAGTATTTTAGTATTTTAATACTGTCGGGCGAACGTTGATGAAATATTTCAATACTCCGTCTCTAATCTCCACCGTTTGACAATTTTCTGTGCTATCAAAATGGGGATTGAAAGTGAGTTTGTGCTGTTTTTTTTTACTACAAGAATTGGACAAAATGAATGGTATATATAAAAACAAAAGTAATTATGTTATTATGTATGTCATTAATTTATTACGATATTCAGTGGAAATGACAAATATTTTAATATTTTTACAAGTAATCAATCACCCTTCCTTTTTCCTGTTTTAATCACTTATTAGTAATTGTTTTGTTTAGCTTATCACGTGTTTTGCTTTGGACATCATTTGCGAAAAAATCATCAAAGCGCGCGCTTCAATTTAGTTTTATTATTATTGATAGTAAATTATAGAGCCGCAGTGAATAACTTCTTTTATGTGACTATAGTGTTAAAAAGTTTTAAAAGTTATTGTGAAAGTGAAACTTTGTATGAAATGGTTCAAATACTTCAGTCTTCAAGTAATTATAATGTTTATACAAACAAGTGAAATGTATTTATAAACCGGTATAAGATCTTGCAATATTGCATTCGAGCGTATCGACTTTACATTTGAGACAAAAAATAAATATTACTTATGTTATTCAATATGTTCATAGATATTTTTAAAATATTGTTTTTTTTTTTTTATATTTAAGTTCAGTGTTCATAATGAAGTGTTTTTTTTTAAATAAGTCAATGAGGCTTATAACTATTTAGTTGTAGGTCTTATTTAAACAATTACATTACTTTCCCGTCTATTTGTTGAATTTCTATACCGACCAAACGGACTATTCCAAAACGTTACTTCTGGATACTACGTTACTTCTGAGACTTAAGAGTTTTGGAATAATCGAACCCACTATAATTGCAGTAGCGCAAGAGCCCGAAGAGAAGAAACCTGAACGGCCGCCCGCCAAAACGAGCCCACTGTATCCCATATTGAATAAGTACACCGAGAAAACTGCCTCTGTCAAAGAACTCACTACGTCTAAAGTTAGGTAAGTTGATGTTTTTTTATAATGTATGTATATAGGTTTTTGTTTTACTTCGTAAAGGGGATATCTCCGATATAACAAAAATATACAAATTATTATCATTCTTAGGAAAAATCTTTAATTAAGGAAACTTTTAAAAGACACAGAAAAGGAACACAAAGTACACACTTTAAAAGAAATACAAAAATAAAAGTCCAGAAAAATCCAGTATTTGAGGATCTATTTAGTCTTAAATTTTTGCAGCAGTTAAATAACAAGACTAGCCTATTTTGAAATAGGGGTCTAAGTTTAATAAAAAAATATTTAATCTATATTAATTTAAAGTTAATTATAAATCATTAACCGTAGATAAATGTTTCAACTGATCTTGCTGCTGTGCTAATCATTAATTAATGCAATCAGTAGGAAATTGCACTATCGCACTATGACGATAACATATCCATATAGATCCACCATCCTATTTCACAAGGAAAATGTTTATATGGAGATAAACTAGTTACACAGATTATGTTGTGTAAACAGAATTTTGTTAATTTTTTTTTATGAAGTGGATAAATATAAGTATAATAATAATATCTCTAAGTATGTACGGAAAATCTAGAACTTTTCTTTTGATATTTCTGTCATTTGTTATCCAAATTCAGTACAATTTTGTAAATTATAATGACTTATTCTTACTCTAAATACACCTACTGTCGAAATTACATTTGTTTGTAAAGTGCTCTCTGTTATAAGTGTTATGCGTACTTTATTGTAAATTTATATTTATAAAATGCTGCTTCTACTTTAAAAAATAATAGAGCTATTTTACGTAATGGAGTTTTTTCAAAAACTTTTTTCTTACTTGCAAAAATAAATTTGAGAAAATTTCCTTTCCATTATCATAAATGTAACTTTACGCTTGGCAATTACATCATAAGTAGTCAATCTTTTTTAAATATACATTTTACTCTTCAATAGTTATATTTTCAACATTTTCCTTACAATTTTAATAAAATCATCGTTAATGTTTTCAATAATTCATAGTTTTGCAAAACAATTTCCTCATATTGCATATTGACTACTAACTATTTTATTGTTCTATAGTAATGATACATCTTCCTTTTTTGTAATTATAAATTGCCATAGACGTTGTAAATGGGTCGAAAATAAATGGAAATAATAATTGTAATTTAGGTGTGTGTCCATTTCAAAATATTTGTGTTTCTTTTAAAGTATGTAAAGTAAATGTTAAGTACATACTTTGTTGAGTTCTGTCATTCAACAAGTAATCTCATTATTTGGGCAGAAATTAGAAATATATATTTTTTTTCAGCTTTACATTGTATATATGCATGTATACAACTCTCCCCCGAATTTTGGAGGAATTGCGTGTTGAGTGATGGTCAATGCCTCCTCGAGTGGGAATCGAACGCACTACCCGTCGCGTTTACAGTCACAATTTTGTGCCCATGCGTCACGTTTGGCTTCTGTATGAAATTTAATAATATATAAAAAAAGTTGTAACCAATATGTTGTATATTATTATAACATATAATAAACTTATTGCAGCGTACATAAAGAAAATACTGTAAGCAAAGAAAGTAGCACACACAGCACAGTCACGCATACGAATAAAAATGAAACAGAAAAAACGGTTCACAGTGAAACGGTGAATGATGGCACCCTAGAAAGAGACGGACAGGTATGATTTTACATATTCTTGTATTATATTTCTAGGGTAGATGTTTTTTTGTCAACTACCCACATTATAGTGGAGGAAAACCTAGTGTTAAGACAGTTCGTATCCAGTCGTACTTCGAATTCGACATGTTGCGTGTTGACTAGCGGAACTCAACGCCGCGCCTTGTCACTATATAAATATAATATTAATTATAATAAATAGTATATGTTTAACCATAATATAATACCACATATTTTTATTTTCATTCCAGGTTAAGAAACCTCCAGTGCCATTAAAGAAGAGTCCGTCTTCTACATCGGGTGTAGGTGGACTGTTTAGCGGTCTGAAGAATAAAATGATGTCTTCTTCGGATAAAACGTAAGAAGTCTATTATTTATTTTATTTTTTACCTAAGACTATAGTCCATTACATTTTGTAAACATTTCAAATTGTATAATTATCTAAATCGAACTACTCAATCAGGAAAAATCGAATGTGAATATGAAAAATATATACATCGAATTGAGATTCTCCTCGGTTTTTTTTTCTTTTTAAATGCTCCCAAACTTTCAGATAAATTTCAGTCAATCACAGATAAAATAATTACAAACCTATGATAAAATAGTGCTGAGGCCCAGAAACTTAAAAGTTGTCAATTTATACAATTTTACAATATATTTTCCAGGGAAAAACAAGCACCACTTCCAGCAAGCACTACAGAATGGGATCGTACAGATGGCGCTGCCAGTACCAAGCCCGCTTCTCCCGCCGCTACTACTAACACGTTCGACCATATCGAAAGGAACTCCATACTGAACGATCCTAGAGCTGGCAGGTTTGTTTACTTTTAATATATAGGTTTAATATTGGCGATGTTTTTTATAGGGTAGTTAACGTTTGAGGCAAGTTGTGGTGCAGGGGCACAAGTGTGCGACTGTAAATGCGACTGGTTGTGGGTTCGATCTCCACTCCAGGAAACGAAATATTTATTTAAATACATATTTTCATCTCTTCGCTTTGGTGTAGGAGCAAAGCGCGGCGTTGATTTCCGCCACTCAATACGTAATGCAATAACAAACTAAAAGACATACATTTTCCCAACAATATATTTTCTCACATATCTCCTACGTGCTGACAGATGATTATTTACAAATTTTATTATATGTACAGATAAATATATTAAACTTATATAAATNCCCAGAAACTTAAGATTTGTCAATTTTTATAATTTTACAATATATTTTGTAGGGAAAAACAAGCACCACTTCCAGCAAGCACTACAGAATGGGATCGCACAGATGGCGCTGCCAGTACCAAGCCCGCTTCTCCCGCCGCTACTACTAACACGTTCGACCATATCGAGAGGAACTCCATACTGAACGATCCTAGAGCTGGCAGGTTTGTGTTCTTAATATATAGGTTTAATATTGGCGATGTTTTTTATAGGGTAGTTAACGTTTGAGGCAAGTTGTGGTGCAGGGGCACAAGTGTGCGACTGTAAATGCGACTGGTTGTGGGTTCGATCTCCACTCCAGGAAACGAAATATTTATTTAAATACATATTTTCATCTCTTCGCTTTGGTGTAGGAGCAAAGCGCGGCGTTGATTTCCGCCACTCAATACGTAATGCAATAACAAACTAAAAGACATACATTTTCCCAACAATATATTTTCTCACATATCTCCTACGTGCTGACAGATGATTTACAAATTTTATTATATGTACAGATAAATATATTAAACTTATATAAATTATAATATTGCAGAGTGAAAGCGCCAAGACGAAGGCCGCCGAGTCAGGCGCTTCGTGACGATACACCCGCTCAGATCGGACTCACTAATGGACATGAAGGTAGTAAATATTATACAACTAAACTCTATAAAATCATATATATTCTTTAAAATCATATATATTTTTTCAAGCTGATTTAATTTTGATTTATTTAATATATATGGTTGGTAGTCAGGATTGCGAATCTGTATGACTGATGGCCGGGATAATCAAGCTTATACTGTACGACGGAAAATTTCACAAAACATCTTGAAAAAATCACTTTCTAACAGTACCCACAGATAAGCCAACAACAGAAAAGCAGGAAGAAATAAAACCAAGAACAAGAGAATGGGAGAAACACAGAGCACCGTGGATGGAAGAGCTAAAACTGAATCAAGCTAAGAAAACCAGCTTCGGATCCGAGGGGAAGTCCCGCTCTGTGTCCACATCGTCGGAGGCCAACGGTGTTGCCAGTAAAGCGGGTGGCGGAAGTACGGATAGGTATGTAGAAAATTTTATTTCCTCGTTATGGAAACCAAGCAAAGCGAATAAAACTTGGCGCAAACTTGGCGCACAGTAAGTAACGGAGTGTCTTAATACTAGACGCCTCTTGACGGTCCTGCTATAATAAAACGCGTGAACCTAAAAAAAATGTCATGCAAATTGGGCGGTGCGTGGTTAACGAAGTGTTTTAACACTATGTTCCGTGTGAAACTAAAACAAAATAATTATGCAAATAATTGAATTATTATAATTCAACAGTTTTCAATATTGCTACAAATCGTTTAGCTTATGCAAATATCTAATAAATAATGCGTGGTTATATTTTATGTGTACTATATTGCCTCAAATATATACTTGACCCTGAGTCAAATAGTTCTAATATTGATGTCATAATTGAGTAACATCTTTTATCTTGTACAAACAGTTCTGCAAAAAGTAGGGAGGGAAGTGTTTTAATGGGAACGAAGTGTACACACTAGGTTGCTATTAAAAACTACTTCAATAAATATGTACTTTTTCATTACGTTCTTCCTTTTTCAGTTCCTAGTTTCATATTTTTATTAAAAACATATCTTATTTACCTATAAATATATTATTAATTAATAAATGATGTTATAAGCTTATCTAATGCCTCAAGACACTCGTCATTCTTCATGGCCTCGCCGCGAATAAATGATTAGACAATGATGTAATCATTCAATAATTATTGTTAGTCACTATACAGGTTATTGCAGAATAACATAGATATTACTAGCCCTTTGTAAATAAAACACAATATAAAGTAACATTTCCTTAAATTATCATTATTTATTCTTTTTCTCAAGGCTTTTGGAATGCGGCTTAGAAGAGAAACGATCGTCACATTCAATGGAAATGTCTAAGAGCACGTCGTCTATAAGTAATAGAATATCTGTGTTGGAAAGTCTTGAAACTAGTTTAGAGGTAAGATGATTTTATTTTTATATTAATTTTATTCAATTTGTCGAATTGGGGTTACTTGAAAATTACAATTTAATTGTAATGTTTTATTTTAGGGGTGTTTTTTTAAAGTTATTTTTGTACCGGATCAAAAATGAATGGCTAACTAAAGAATACTATAAATATTTTTGTGTCACCCCTATAGATGGACCAGATACATTACGAATTCCGATGTAATCGAATTCCAAACATTTTCAATTGTATATTGTTTAGTATTATTATGCACATTCACCTCCTTGGTAAAAAAGAAATAACTAAGAGTTGTGTGTCACACTTTTCCATTTTTTAATTGAACAAATTTTTCAGCTTTATGATGTTAATAAATACATTGATTTCAGGTGAAAACTCGACATTCGATAGAAACTAAGAAAGATACGCCGCCAGAATTGCCGACAAGTAAGCCGCCGCCGCTACAGTCGCCCACCGCCGCCGGTAACTACTTAAATTAGATTTTTTTTAAGTTTTACCTTGTATTCTGCATATAGCAGGCTAGGCAGATGAAACGTAGTGATAAAACACTTCGCTTGCTGAGACATTGTGTGTTTAGTGACGGAGCCCAACGCCGCTTTGTTTCTTATTACCACAGCTAAGAAATGAAAGTAATGAATTCCCCTGAGGGTAAATCGAATTATCGTTTGCCTCTGCGCCACGATTGCCCTCTTTTTTAAATAGCTTGATTATGATATGTGGAATTGCTTAGAGTTGACTTTATAAATATGTTGATTATAGCCATATTCAAATGGTATGGATTTCGTTTTTCGCAAAAAAATATTATTTGTCATAGTTTTAGTATGAAATAGTAAATAATATAGGAAAAAATAATATTAAATAGACCATTATTGACTGACATTTTTTAGTTATTTAGCAATTAAAAAAAAACGGAGTATTAATTTTAAAAAACTAAGCATTTTCTGCGTTCATCATTTAATTTATTTAGTATATTTAGCAGTAATAATATTACACCTAAATAAATTTCAGGTCGAACATTAACAACAATGTTAGACGAAATAAAAAAACCACCCGCCCCCTCTCCCCCATCGGCTTCAGCAAGAACTAGTGACGTTGAGAAATCACCAAAATCAGACAAATCTATCGATTTGAAAGAAACTAACTCGATAAGCAAGTTTAGTATCGAGAAATCGAGTTGCATAATCGAGAGAAGCGATAAGTTAGAGGAAAAGAGTACTGGCACTTTGGAAAGGCGAATCCATTCAATTAAAGCGGACAAGGAAGGTTCTGATGTGTTGATAGCACAGCTTAATGACAGGGTAAGTTTTTTTCAGCTTCACGCTGTATTCCGCATATAGTATCTTATATAGCGTGATGACAACGTATGACTTAGTGGTCACAGCATTTGGACGGTTTCTGAGAGACAAAGGTTCAAATGTTGCTATGTTTATTTTTTATACATTTCTAAAAATATCGTATTTTTCTTTCGTAAGTTTGGAATAATCATTGATTAAAAAAGCCCGCGGAGTTTCTTGCACCGGTTCTTCTCAAGTCTGAGGCATTAACTTTAGTGAACTGGTGGTGAAATTATTTGACATTCAAAAAATGAAGTATGTAACCGATACTACAAATTTTGAATAAAATTATTTTACTTTGACTTTAACTTTATATATGTTAAAAACATATAATCTTTGTATAAGCATAAGCGGCTGTAGTTTGGTCAATTCGTGGTCTTTCAGTGACTCGGCAACAAAAAAAAATATTATGACATATATATCACTAATACAAATTTAATTAATACTTAGGTTTTAATATAAATATACAAATTTGAATTCCAAAAATTATAACAACTAATTATTTTTTTACAGATATTAAACTTAGAGAAGCTAATAGAAGTACAAAATGCTAAATTTAACGCCGCCATTGAAGATCTAACTAGTAAATTGAAGCAAGAAACTGATAAAAGACAAGCGTTGCAAATGCAGGTGGAGAAATTAGCACATTGTGTCACACAAGTATAGAACCCTCTGTTCTACGTACTCTGTATGGAGATGTCAGTGAAAATATACCAAAACAGTTTTTAGTTATTTAGCTTATTTAAATATGGAACACGATTATCCGGCTATCTATTATTCGAAGTCGGTATTATCCGGAATATCAATCAGGTATATTTATCTATATAGACGCGTGCCATTTGTTCGAAAGATAAATTTTAAATAAGTGACTTCTATTACTAGTAATATTTAATAAAAAAATATGCGTACATATTTTTAAATGCGCAATAAAATATATGCATAAGTATTTATGTATATATTTTATTTCATGATTTTAGACAGCAATTATTTTATTAAACATCTTTATATATTTAATTATCAGAAAAAAGCTACACAGCAATAAGTCTGGCTAACTGGATTTAATAGCTTCAATCAATATCCTGCACATAGCAGGGTAAGCCGTGCCTGGAAACCTAGTGTTACATTAGGTTCCGAGGTTCTCACTAGGTTCTCTAGCATTAGTTGTCCACTAAGACATTCTGTTCCCTGCTTTCCACCGATTTTTTTTACCGCAACGGCATCATGCGAACGCTTCACATAGATATATCTCAGTAAAATATAGGTTTGTGATCCAACACTATTTTCACTGACACCTTTATATACATAAATATATAGTAAAATATAGCCTGTCTAGTATATTATAGGTATTTGCGGAATAAAATACCCGTTTAGGGTTATAATATCGATTTTATACTCGAGTGCAGAAGAGTATACACATCTTTTGTAGATATAGATATAGTCTGAGGTATTATTTAGATACAGTATTTCTGAATAATTGGCCTTTTATTCCTTCAGTTTATGATTGAAGAATTTTAAATAATCATCGTCAATATCGATAAAAATGTCAATATATTGTTTATGTATACATCAGTGTTACATACATACATACATACATACATCAGTGTTGCCAGATTTTTTCTATAGGAAAAGAGACATGTTTAAAAATTTTAAGGAAAAAAGCGGGGTTTTTTCGCCTAAAACGGGACATAGGCGAAATATAGATGATCATACTTATCCATTTATTGTGTGACAGGTAGCGATTTATATAGATTTTTTTAAATAGAATAATATCTCTATATCTACTAAATATTCTCGTAGAGCGTGGATTAAGAACGGAAAGTGGGTCTATGCCTTTCCTTTTCACGACATTCAATTTCGTGCTAAAAATTGGAAGGTCTGACAACACTGACATATATCGATTTTATGTAATTTTGAATATGTCATAAATATACGTAAAATCGATGTGAATTCAACTAATAAAATTTTATCAATTAATAATACGTAAATCGATTTACGAATTATGAGATATCTCTTATACACATGAAGTAGTTTTAATTTTTAAAATCATCAAGATTACTTTTTTATGACAATAGAATAATATCAATAATATTTTATATTTTTTTGTAACATTACAGTACTAGAGAAGTTTTTAAGTCTTAGAAGATATTAACTTTTTAATTTTCGAATCAATATCGATTTTAAAATTTTTATAAAGACAGAATAGAAATATTTTTAATATAAATAAATTATTTATATAATTAATAGTAAAAGAACCCCTAGTACAATGTCCTATTTGTAATAACTCAGTAAGATTTAAATATGCTTCAATAACGTTTATTCAAAATATAGACAGCTTTCCTTTCTTTATACGATTAAATAAAAATTAAAATAACTTAGAACTGTCGAAATTGAAAATTTGTACATGCATTTAGTGTCTAGTCTTGAAATATATATAAAAAATACAAAATCAGACGAAAATAATTTTTTTGGCTTGAAATATTTTTTTTTGTAAATTACCTTTAAAATGCGACAGTACTTAAGTCAATACGTAGGTTGTAGAAAGGCCTTATACATTACTGAGGTTATAATTATATTATAAATAACAATTAAGATTGTTGAATGTTGTCTCTTCTTACTGTACCTTTATTTAGTTTTATATTTAGTGCTAATGCGTTTTATATATGTATATCTTTTAATTAGCTAAATACGGCGTTATCATGTAACTTAATGTAATTAGAGCACGTGGTATATTGAATTCAATATGAAATTTTGTATTTGAATATAAACAAGTGAATGAGTTTGAATTTTATATTAATTTTGAGTCACATATCTTGCTCAAAATAAATAAGAAACTACAATACGGTCGACGAGTTGTGGCCGCCCTGAACTAGCTGAAAATTCCTGCGCCTGAAGATTGCTGAATTTTTCTTAGTTTCATTATTTTCTTCCCGAATCAACTATGACTAAGTAACTTCAGGTCGGCCACGATCCGTCGACCGTATTATACGTTTGTTAATGTAAACGTTACTAACACGATTTTATATAGAGGAATGTATGAAACCTTATTTTATTTTGAATTTAAAGTACGAATGAATAAAAATGTGATAGTTTCTAAATGTGTACTCGGGAAGTACAAAACTTAAGGTACATCAAATCCAAACAGTAAAGTTTTACAAAAGTCGTGCCATTTTTTTTTTAATTTGAATTCGCGCAATAAGACGTTGGGCATATTATTATTAATATAAGTAAATTATCTAAAAATACGATAGTTCTAAAAGTTATATTTGTATGAGTATAAAATTGTGATTTGCACATTCCAAGCTAAAAATATATACTTATTGTAAATATATAATCACTGCTTTCTATATATCCTATATGAAACGCACAATTCTATGACAAACCAAAATGTATGTAAAATGTATTATTATTTTGCTATATGAGTGCTATAATTAAAAATAATTCCATTTTTTGTTCAATAAATTGGTTATTTACATTTTAGTACATGACATTTTTTTAAATATTTAACACAAACGTTTTATGGAAATTAATGAATCACAAATTAGAAGTATTAATAATTTAGAAGTAATAATAAAATGTGTAATTGAATTTTTGGAAATGAAAAAATAATTATTTAATAATATAGCTTAAATGAAATTAAATATTTCAATGTAATCAATTTTCATATTTAATTTAAATGCATAATATTCTTTTAAAATGACTTGAGTAGTGGAAAAGTGTATTCCTTTAGTAAATTGTTTTTTTACTATTTTCAACGATTAAATATAACCGATATTATAAATTTCTTAACTTTTACATTGTAAACATTTAAAAAGAATAACTTTATTCCAACGAAATGTTAAATTAATCACCTTTGTTAAAAACTAATTCTATATCAATATTAGTAACTTGCATATACTTTACTTTTAGTTCACAAACACTATTTTGTAGTTTATTAGAAGGTTTGTAGGTAGATAAAATTTTTGTAGAATATTTCAAAATTTTTAAATTATACAAGACTTAAAAAATACTTTTTATAATAACATTAAAATGGTAAATGTTATTTTGCATCAATAATAAAATAAATATGTAATAATAAATCCATTATAACGTATGTAATTTATGTTGTTTATGTTACAATTTTCGTCATCCTATAATCAGAATTTTACTTATTTGACATTAACACATGTAATTTCCTTCTCACTCTCATTTTCACAGAAAAGATAAAAAATCAATAAATATTTACACAGAAAATATAAAAAAATGTTCTTTAGAAAGCATTTATGTAATATTGTTTTTTTTTAATTTTGTGTATAAATATTATATGTACCTCTATACAATATTAATGTACCTCTATACAAAACATATCCCTAGATTCATTCCTACATTATATAAATTTATATTCTCTGTAATTTTTATTATGAATATTATGAGATTTGGAATATGGTTGTGTTGTACCATCCATTTACATGTTTTTTTTATGTATTAAAATGAAATCAATTTTATGTATTATTATTTTACGAAATGTTTAACATTCTTTCAGTTATATTAATATACTGAATTAATAATTTTATATCAAAACTGTTGTCTTTTGTTTCGTCCATCACTGAATTTGTCTACATATGTATAAAGTATACGTCTTTTTATTAAATGCTATTTTATCGTATATCGCACGTTCCTATTAACATCGTAGTATCTGCAATCAATTTACTTTTCAGTAGAAACAATTATAAGGAATAATGAGATTTTAATACAAAACTTTGTCAAATTAAATATATTTTTTTATAATTTTGTCACTTGCCAGTCACATTTAAATTATATAATGTGGTTATGAAATATCTTAAATAATCAATTATTTTATGAAATAATCTAAGAATTATTGTTTTTCACATAATTTATAGAGAATAGCGAATATATGTATTATTAATAGGGACGTGCGATATTTAACGCTTAGTATAGAGTGTATTGTGATATCGCCTAACGCTAACTAAAACTATTCGTAAATCATTTCAATGGCTTTAATAGTGCGCAAATAATATTGTAACTTTATAGAATTTTTATTGTGCAAAACTTTAACGCTATTTAATATTCGCATATTAATTATAGTGTAGATAATACAAATTAGCAATTAATACGATATTTATGACAAGTATTTAGGGATTAAACCATTGTTTGTTCAGTTATTTATATATTGATCGAAGGCCATGTAAATGTTTGATTAATTTACTATATACGTGTCACTTTGAACAGTAAGAAGTTTATGTAGTTTATTATGTAAACTCGTAAACTTTATATCATTCACACTTAAACAATTACTTCTATATATTTTTTTTAAATAATAGTCTCAATATTTTGTTTTAAAACACTCGCTTCTTGATGTAGAAGCAAACTGTTTTGAAACAAATTATGTTTTTGCTCCACAAGTATATGGTTTATAATTTTCTTCAACGTGATTTCTATAGCGAACTTTATAAATATTTCAGCACGGAGAGTCCACTTTATATGTGTACCTGAATTTTCTGCAATGTGACGCTTTTCATACAAATTGGTGCCACTCAATGTGACGTTTCATCGTTTTTAGTATAAAAGCCGTGCCAAGTTATTTTTTTAGTTCAAAACATCCAAACGCATTTGTTATTTTAATTTTAAGTTTCATACAAACCGAAACAAAATGTTATTGCAGTTCAAAATATATCAATAATAATGACTAGTTATCATTATTAATAAAATATTCGTCAATTGCATTTAATCCGGTGTAAATATATATTAATAAAAAGGAGCTTTTGTATGTACATAAGCTTGGGAAGTACATCGGTACATGAAGTTTATTAAATAAACTATAGTGTATTATATAATGTGTTAGTACTTAATTTATTTTCCATATTACATACATATACTGCCCCGTCTCATGCATTCCTAAAATTTATACGGATCAGTATATTATTCATATTATGAGAATAAATAAATTTATAACTGTATTTATTTGTTTTATTTCCCCTACTTTTAATTATTTCACAGGTATTTTTTATAATGAATGAAACAGAAGGTATACTCATTTTATAAGTTTTTATCATTTTTAAGGTTTGATATTGAAACGTTACGATTTACAGATTTTTTTAAATTTTAAATAGTAAAAAAAATTGAATTTGGTGGATTAAATTTCAAATATTTTTTTAAGGTTTTTATTTTTCATATTAAAATAAACAGTCAAATTACAATTCTAAGAATTTCTATGTTACTCCACAGTTGAATAATAAATTTAATCTCGCATATCAAATAAAATAAAGATAATGAAAATATAGATAGAAAAAAAAAAACATTTAGAAAGATCAATATTATAATCCAACATTATTTGAAAGTTGCCTTATAAAAAAATATAAAATTAAAAAGTTTACAAATATTGCACCATTGTATAAAAAATATAGAAAAACATTACATATAATAATTGAACGAAAAGTCCATAATGCAAAGTCTATTCTAAACATCATTACTTAGAGCTAAATCATTATAATATGGCACCATGTTCTCATGAAAACAAAAAGTTGAATTTATTATACATTTCATTTTTGCTTAGCACGTGGCAGGTAGTATGAAAGTAGAGTAAAGAAACTTTGTGCCCTAATAGGTACACGGCTTAAATTTTCGAAACATTTTGAGTGGCAGAACTCTACGCCGCTTTATGTCTTATTACCAGAGGGATGAAATGAAAATAAGTAATTTCTTCGATCCGATATGGAACTCCGCCGTTGCGTCGCGACGCGATGGTCTCTATAGATATTATATTTACATAATTGGAAATTTCAATTGAAAATTGGAATCAAGTACTTTATTTATCTTTTCTATGCCAATTTTGCCAACGTCCATACCATGTTGAACGCACCGGTTCTCGTCCGATCACCGAAGTTAAGCAACGTCGGGCGAGGTCAGTACTTGGATGGGTGCCTGGTCTGTTTCAATGGTATCATTGTCACAAATAATGAAATATGTATTTGTTTAAAATTTTAAAAAATAATTCCCGCTGAGTTTCTTGCGCCAGTTCTTCTCAGGTCTGAGGCATTTAGTTTAGTGAACTGGTGGTAAATTATTTGACGTTCAAAAAATGAAACATGTAACTAATATTTGAATTTATGTTATGTACATAAAGAAATTTAAAGTTTGTATTATTACTTCGTATAACGTAAGATACATCTAGCAGAAACCAATCATAAGTCGCTATTGAGTATGAAACGATTTCCTTCAGAGTGTTTTCCGGTGTATTTATAAACACATTTTCCATATGCACCTGAAATATATTTTAAAATGAAACAAATATACATATAATCAAGAAATTAACTATAAAATTAGCTTTTCCATTCGCCCATTTATTTATTTATTTTTTTAGCTTCATCCCGCACGCTGTATCCCGCATGTAGCAGGGTAGGCAGAGGGAGCCTAGTGTTAAGACATTCCGCTCCCCACTTTCCACAGAACTCTGCAAGCATTGGGTGTTGAATGGCAGAACTCAACGCGCATAATGCAGATTTATTTAATTTTTATATAGTATGGGTATGACAGGTTGACAGGAATATAACAATGATGACGAACTTTAACAAAAAAAAAAGAGCTATCGTTAACTTTATTATATATGAAAGTTAAAAAAAATAAAAACAATTCTACCTTTATGTTTTCCCAACGAATTAAAGTCCACAGGTAGTGGCCGTGCATTGTTAATGCCGGGTGTCACATTTTGCATCTTATCGGTAGTAGGTCTCCGCACTCGCATGAATTCTCCGCGTATGGAGGCCTCCCGTCTTTCCGCTAACGAAACACGACGAGAATCCAGAAATTTAAGATTTTGTAGTTTGTATAATACGAAATATCTGAAAGTTGTTTGTTTAAATTGAATTTTTACACACAATGAAATAACTGAAGCAATTAGTTATTTATATATTAGATTTATTGTCAGGTTTTTTGTTCTTTTTGTTTCATTACCCACTTTAAATTATGTTTAAAATTCATATATTCATTTATTTTATATATCTACGAGTAGGTATTATTATCATTTTCTATGAGAAATTTAAATAAGTCTGTAATTTCTTTAACTCACCTATACCTCTGGTAATCAGCATCATCTTTATCCTGGTCTGACAGTTGGTTCGGGCAGGCTTTGTTACTTAATAAACTCAAATATGTAATTGATGGAAATTTTTCATTTATTTTGTTTATTAATAATTCCAAATCCGTTATCTACAAATAAAATATGAATATATTTTTAATACCATAAAACAAATAAGGTCTTTGTGAGACAGGGACACGACTGTAAACACGACGACGGTTCGATTCCCACTTTGGAGAAAGAATTTTATTTCATAGTTTCATTTCCTTGCTCTGGTACCAAGACCACTCAACAGAATTAGGCGGAAAGTGGGGAGCGGAGTGTGTTAACACTAGGTTATCTCTGCCTAACCTGGTACATGCCACACCAATGAAAATCTTATATATTTCATTCCTTGAGTGGGAATCGAATCCACAACCTGTGGATATGTGACATTAGTGTTATAACAATATATTACGTAAAACTTACCTGATTATTATTTATTGATAGAGTTTTTAATTTCGGTAAATGTGGAAAGTTTAGTGAGTCCCCAATTTTGTTGTTATCTAAAATTAATTCTTCTAATCGAGTAAAGTTCTCTAGCCCTTTCAAAGTTTCTATATTGTTATAACTGAAAAAAATGGAGATTTTTAAAGTATAATTAGTAACGTAAAATTCTTTCAATATCTTATATATTTTGCAAAATTGATTTATTTATTTATTAAAAAAATCTAAATATTTATAGATTATACGAAATAAGCAAATGCGTTGTAAAAGTGAAAGTAAACATGTTTTTAAGTAAATAAATATTTAAAAAAACATACAACGATACCAATAAACATGCTTAACAAATAATAAATTATAGCGACTGACTCTTCCGTTTATGTTCAACATAATAAAGTCTCGAGCTCGATAATGAAGCTTATATTGCGCATAAAAATATTGTCTTGAATCGAGCAGATAAATACAATTAAGAGACATAATTAATAAATTAAGAAACATAATTAATAAATTGTGTAATAAATAACATAATTAATAAATTAATAAGTGGCGTCCACCGAGTACAATTCCTACTCTACCTATACATGCGAAAATAGGGGAAAACGTAATACATAGATCACACTTTATATAGGTATATTTTTTCAGCTTTACGAGAAAGCAAGCTTAGTGTTAAGATACTCCGCTCCCAACTATCCGCTGAATTCTGGAGCCATTGCGTGTTGAGTATCAGAACTCAACCCGCGCTTTCTCTCAACATCAGAGCCGAAGAAATGAAAATATTAAATATTCAATTTCCTGGAGTGAGAATCTCTCTATATACTCTTTTTTATAGGCCACGTATGAAAATGAAAAAGGGTTTCAGGAAAGCGAAAATTCTATACTTCTAACTTATTAGCCGAATAATACCGTGTTTGAACACATTTCCTGAAATTATATTTGTTCAGTTGAATGTAAATGTTGGAACATGGAATCCTAAAAATAATGAGCTTGCTTTCATTAGCAATAACGACTTTGAAAATTTACGCCTGTTTTAATAAAATAAAGATTGTATTTATGTTAATTACAAATGCCTTTATTTACCTACTGGTTATTATTGAAAATAAAAAATAAAGTATATGTACATACATTTATAATTAGAGTTTAATTATAAACCAAAATTGGATTGTACTGTAATTTGAATTCTGTTTCATAATATGTAGGTAACATACTAGTCTAGTAAGCTCTGAGGAGTTCGTAGTTCCTGAAGGTAATATTCACGTCCTGACTGCATCATCACATCAGCTCGCTGATAACATAAGCCTCGTCTTATAAGGATAGAATTACGAGTGGGTCAAATTCAGATTCTTATAACTTGTAATACAGAGTTACTTACTACTCGAACTAATATAAAAATATGTTAAAAAAAGAAATAAAGTATGTAACTTTCTGTAATAGGTACCATTAGGTAGGAGATATCAAACTAACATTACCGGTTTCATCTCCAACATGACATTCATGTAGTTTTACGAGCCATCTCTAAAGATTATCTTTTTTATATATCGACAACGAAAGTAGGTAGTCATTTTTAACTAACCTATAAATCTACAAAAATCTTGTTATATAGGAACTTTAGTAGTTCAACATAAAGAAAAAAAATATATAAGTAGATTTAGGTTTTTCGCGCATTGCAAAGCAGACAGAGGGAACTTGGTTAAGACACTCCATTCTCATTAAGACGCTGACCCTCCCCCTACCAGAAAATGTCTCTAAATACGTCCATGGGTATATATATTTTTTTTATCGAACACAATGAATAAATATTTAAAGCAAAAATTTCTGTAAATGTATTAAATGTTATTATAAAAATGTCTTATATGAACACAAGCAAATGTCATACAAAATTCTACGTACAAACTCAATTAGCTGTAACTAGACTAATTTCTAATATTTCATAATAAATGTCATAAAATCTGTCAACAGAGTTTGACTAATGAGTTGACCTCGTCAAATGTAATAAACTTACCTTAGGTCTAAGTAATTTACTTTAGAGCCGTACATGTTCCATAATGCCGGCGGTATCCGTTGACAGTCTTGGCCGCAATAGCTTAACTGAAAAGAAGTACTTATTTAATAATAACATAATAAAAGCATATTTGCTATGTACCTAAAGTAAATATATTTTTTGTACAAACGTGTGATTATAAAAGCGATAGGTTGTGGGCTCGTCGTCTGGGCAAATCGCGGCGTTCAGCTCCGCCACTCAACACGCAATGCCTTCAGAATACGGCGGAAAGTGAGAAACGTAGAGACGACGGGGTGTCACGACGACCTCAAGTTATATATAAATTTAATACACTTTTTACAAGAATTAGGGCTAATCTTTTACGTACTACGCGACTAAAGATATTTTAGGACGTAGGAGGAATGTCAATATGTGATCAATCATTACAGCGGTGAAATATGTACTTAGAACTCCAGAGTTATTTACCGTATCAATTTCACTAAAGAAACTATTGCCAACGATATCAAAAGGAGTATACATATTTTTAGCTTCACCATATGTCTCATGCATACAGGAGGACAGGTAGAGGGAACCTTGTATTAAGACAATCTGTTCCCCCCACTTTTAGAGGGAACGGTGCGCTTTGTCATGTTACCAAAGCGAAGCAATAAATGTTTTGCATCGAACCCACAAACGTCGCAGTTACATTTTATAGTCACACGCTGAGCTCCTGCACCATGACGGCTTCTTTAAGAAAATTAAAATGACCTCCACCGGTTGGACTGGTTTCATATAAACAAAAATAAAATGAACCTAATTCTCGTATTTACAATAATATATATAACTCGTAAATTCTAATTACTCTAAATATTAACAAACATCTAACAAATTGGTTGGTATACTAATAATAATTAATACATAAATATTTATAATTTCTAAGTTAAACTCATAAATAATAGATGAGGTAAGCATTGATGTTGATATATTATAATTAATTGCTTATAATTATTATTACCAAAAACTTTATTTGTTTCCGATATTCTATTATAATAGTTTCAAAATATATAGGCCATGGTGGGCATATCTAGAGACTATTAGGTACTTTAGCGTTTTCTTATCTTCCAGGCAAAATTTTTTATAAGTAATATTTTTGCAGTTGGCACAAGACAACAAAATATGAAATTATTATAACAAATAAAATTATTATATTAAAGACCACGTTATCGATTTACCAAGGACTGCATGAATAGATAACCCAAAGCTAAATCTAGGTTGTCATAATTTATACAAATAAATATATAGTCTAAAAACAACTGTTTTTGTATTTATGTTACTTCGTTTGTACGAAACATATTAATTAATTTAATATTTTTTATTATATTTTATATTCTTATTTATTTAAAGTTTAATTTTAATATGGGAGACACATAAAACGAAGAATAAATAATAATAACTTTTAAATTAAATTTTTAAATGTGATGATCATTGTAAATTAATCGTCAGATAAATATGCTTATTGTGATTTTTTATCTAAACGCTTATAAATAGAACAACCCAGTGCATTATTAAGGTACATTTAGTACATTTAAAAACCAGTAGTCCGACCACATCACGGCTTCGCCCGCTCTTAATATACGGTTAGTTTTTTAATACAATTTAAGTGTATGTAGTTAGAGAAAATTGTTTGATTATTTTGTATGGTTATCTTTCATTAGATACTGATATACACTAAATGAATTGTAATTTAAACAAGAATGTGATATTTAACAGAATAATGTTTGGTTATTATATATTATGTACCTATCTGGGCTGTACATACTCGAGCGCGATGAACGCTGTTTTTTTCCGCTTAAATTCCAATCGCAAGGAAATTCCAGTATAAAAAGTATAATAAGCATTTCGCTATCTTCTAAAAAAATTAAAAAGTCCCATAAAAATCAGTTCAGCTGTGAAATTAGCTTGGATAAACAGAAAGGTAGACTGGCAAAGATTTTAAAATAATTTGTGCATTTTAATATCGTGTAAATAGCGATGTGCACTTCGGGTTTCAATAAAAAAATATAACACCTATGTCAAATATTTTTATAACAATATATTATACCCATTATAAAATTAAGCTTTAATATAAGTAAAATTCGTCGAGAGGCGACCCCGACACCCGTAACGTTATGTATTACTATTTAAGTATATAACATAACGTTTATATATTTAAGCATAATATAAGGTAATGATATTCTTAGTGAAGTTATAGTTCTACTAGCTCTAGTCATTAATATTCAATGAGTTGGAGTTTACGCTGCAAGTAGTTCGGACTTCGGATTGTACAAAAAAAACTATATATAAATCAGCCGAAGAGAATCTTTGATATTACCATTCATTGCAACGTTGTAATTATAATTTATATACAATATATGTATATCAATCCCGCACACACCAGGGTAGGCAGAGGGAACCTAGTGTTAAGATACGCCGTTCTCACTTTCCGCCGATTTCTGGAGGCATTGGGAGCGAAGAAATGAAAATATAAATTTAAATAAACATTTCAGTTCAAGCTGATATACAATTTAGTAAGACTTTAATATTTACTTATATGACATAGTCTATATATATATATATATATATATATTTATATATATATATATATATATTTATATATATTTAGTACAATAAGTCACACATTTTATTTCCAAGAACAATAATACAGTTGTAATACGAGTTAAACGTAATTGGAAGCTTTTGCTTTTGCAGTAAACGTATGTCATTTGTAGGGAACATAAAGTTTAACTATGCTTTTGAAATTTTTATTTCGCCTCATTTTGCAGTGGCGCGGCGTTATCTTTATTGTAGGTCACTTTACCGCGTCTTTATTGCTTTCCTTCTATATATTTATATTATTTATGCTATATTTACATAAAGTATGCAGTGATAAACAATTTTCTTGATAAATATAATGTTACTACTGAGGCCAGTCGTGGCGCAGCGGCACAAAGTGTGATAGTAAGCGCGACTGGTTGTGTGTTCGATCACTACTCCAGGAAATGAAATATTTATTTAAATTTATAATTCCATTTCTTCGCTCTGGTATCGAGGCAAAGCACGGCGTTGAGTTTCGCCACTCAACACGCAATGTTTGCAGAATTCGATGAACTAGGTTTCTTAGGTTTCTTCTGCCTACACTGATGTGTGTGGGATACAGCGAAAGTGATTTTAAAATATATTAATATGACTCAATTTCTTTGATTTAAATATTTCGAGGCACAAATTTATACTGTCTTAGTTCAAGATTGCATAATTATCCAATGCTAACGACATAGCTAGCTTTTGAATAAAAAAAAACTGGTTCTATGATTACATAATGGTCTAAATATAAAGTATTGCATAAGCAGGCGGAGGGGCACAAGTTTGTGACCGTAAACGCAATAGATTGCAGGTTCGATTCCTACTCGAAGAAATGAAATGTTTAATATTTCCAATTAGCAATGTCTTGAAAAATTCGGCGAAAAGTGGGGAACAGAGTGTCTTAACACTAGGTTCCCTCTTCCTACCTTGCTATGATAAAAGTAATGTCTATGGAAATATTAATAGGAAAGAAATATATTCCATAACAATAGACACTGTATAAGAAATCACAATAATAAAAAGATAAACTTACAAGTGTTAGGTTAAATTATTTAAACACAAACATTTTTTACAATTATTTTTCAAATGCTTACTACTTAGAAGTAGAAAGTTCTTTTACTAGTTTACATCTATTAGTTAAAGTTATGTCATATTTTTCCACATAGTGCTTATTTAAAAATCGAATTATAATAATAATAGAATTTATAAATTTCATTTTATGTACCTATATTTTTTCAGCTTCTAGCTGTCTCCACACATTGCAGAGTAGACAGAGGGAACCTAGTGTAAAGACATTCTGTTCCTCATTTTCCACAAAATTTTTAATGGATTGTGTATTAAGTGGCAGAACGCAACGTCACTCTTTGCCTTGTTACTAGAGTGAGGAAATAGAAATATTAAATATTTATGTCACCCGAGTGGAAATCAAACCCATAATCATTGTGTTGCAACAGTCACATGATTGTGCCTCTGCGCCGCAACAGCCTCAAATTACAATTACTCTAGCAAATTGATTGTTTTTTATGTAATTGATTATTAAGGTAGTAGGAACAGAAAACTTGACACTACATTTTTCTACGTGGAATAAAGAGTAAAATTTATATAATATACGCAACTGAAAGAGATTATTTATAAAATACTAATGAGGAACTTTGAATTATGGTACAATTATAGCAATAACAGCCCAATTTATATTTATGGAGCTGCTTAATTCACATTATGGTTAAGAATGTTTTTATTTAATGGTAAGAACTCTTTTAACATCATATATTTATCAGGTATTATTGAGATCTATTTCTGGTGAGACTCAGCAGTAAGACAAATTCGACATACAGATACACAATGTATGGTATAATTAAAATTAACTTCTCAGTGACAAAAGGATTAAATAATTAGTTATTAATAATGCTAATTTCTATCCCTTCTATGTTACTTCTTTTTTTTATTTTTTACACATAATCTGTGGTTTACATATGTTTGTGTTTAGGTCATACTCATACATCAGAAGAAAAACAATAGCTAAATTGCTTTTGTTTTATATTTACAATGAAGTTTTATAATTATTACACATGGATTTTAACTTCCATTATGTTTTGTATGAATATCTAGACAATAAAATGACAACTAGGAACTATAGAATTCTGTTATTCAGTTGTTATTACAGAATTAACTTTATGATAATATGTTGCTATGAAATATAGCGAAGTAGCTTGTAAGTAAATAAATTAAAAAGATAACGTAAATTTACTTACTTGATTTTTGTCATAGGATAATGCGAATGCATTAATATGAGAAGATTCCATTTTTAAGTTTCACTTCTATAAAGGAAAATTAAGATGTATTCTTAATGCTTAAAATGTTCAATAAAATTATGCGAATATTTAAATTTTAACATATCATAAGTCACAACAAAACAAACACTTCTTTGAACATAAGTCAAAACAAAGACCTAAAAGTAAGAAGTTTGTATTGAATTTGAAACAAGGAAAGTTAAAACAATGACAGATTTAGAGATGTCAATTTGATTCGATTCGATAATCGATAGACAAAAATCGATATTTTTTGTCATTATTGTAGAACTAGACAACCAAGTAGACAACTAAAGAAAAGTTTTAAAAAGTAATCATTAATTCTATATCAATAAAATAAAAAAACAAAATGTAAATAAAATAATATAATAAAAAATAAAATAAAAATGTATATTAATAATAATAATAAAAGAATTTTTAAATTATTAATAAGTGTATAACAGTTTATTTACATAGGTTATAAACATGCTTAGGTACGAAAAAAATATGAACATTTTTCAACAAATAAACAAATATTTTTGAGGACCATTTGGCTCCCCTTTGTGAGTAGCACTACTACTGTATTAAGAATTCCCACTAATTACTTTTACTTACATTGTTTGTTAACTTTAATTAGGTACTCAGCAATTTTTTCTATTGTTATTTCCCTTACTAATGTCTACTTATTATTTTTCGGCTTATTTTTATTATTTAAGTTTATATTTTCTTATTATTCCTATTGAATATTGAAAATAATTTTATAAATATATTAAATACATATTCGTTAAATTGAAGCGGGCGAAGCTGCGCGAGTCTGCTCGTATAATTATATATTTTTATTATATACGTCACGCAGTATTCCACACACGGCAAAGTACGCAGAGGGAACCTAGTGTTAAGACACTGTACACATTTATTTTCTTTTCTAGAATTCAGGAGGCATTGCGTGTTGAGTAGTGAACCTCAATGCGTCGATACCAGAGCGAAGACATGAAAATATTCAATATTTCATTTCTTCAAGCGGAAATTGAACTCACAACCAATCACTTTAAAGTTACACGCCTGCGCCACGACCTTCACCACTACCAACTGGCTTCATTATTTATATCTATACTTTAATTTAAAAAATTACCTATATCTTTGCTAATAATAAAATCGTAACGGATCTATGACTATACATGCTATATATGTATATTAAAAAAAAATATTGACTTGTCATAGACCCATTACCAATTACTATAAAATGTGTGTTCACCTGCGCGTTTGTTTACGCTAATCTCTGAAATTAATAAATCTATTTAATTATAGTTTTCAATATTGTATTTTTTTGCAAAGTTCCTTTAAAGTTTAACATTTAATGTTTGTTTTATTTTAGATAAGTAAATTAATTTTTAACAAAAAACAAACCGACTCCCATCAATAAACTAAAAACTAAAAATACATCTACTTAACATAAAGGCTGACAGACAAAATGTACTTTGACATAAAATATAAACAGGACATGAAATACTTATTTAAATATATATTTCCATTTCTTTAAAGTGGGGAACGGAATATCTTAATATTAGGTTCCCTCTGCCTACCCTGCTGTGTGCGGGATACAGCGTGAAGCTGATTTAATTTAAATTTGAAATTTCCTTTCATATGTAAGTGCAGATATTGTTTTAAAAATATTATTATTCGAAAACGAAAGTAATGCAGATAAGTAAAGTAATAATGTTGGTGAAACGAGCGAAGCCATGAGCGGCTCCCTAGTTTTTAAGATTTACTTACATCCGTGTAAACAGGTACTGATTCCGGATAGTCATTATTATTTTTTGATAAAAATGCATTTAAAAAAATAGATTAAATTGAAATTATTTGATAAATAATAAGGCATGAATAAGCAATAAATTAAATTAGTTGTACTATTTATAGATTTCAATAAGAAATGACCTTAATAATAATAGTTTTAAAGTTCACAATTACTATTATAATATAGTTTTTGATTAATCTATGTATATAATAAATAATAAAAATAGAATTGTCTGTACATGGAAGATATTTGATAATTTTTATTACCGGGATTTGAACCCGCGCTTCTTAGACGATTTCTAAGGCGTGAGTAAAAAGTATTTTTCTTTCTAAGTGTGGAATACATTTTAAAATGTTAAAAATAGTTTCGGGTATACGAATAACTACTTATTTTTATTGATTATTTTTGTAATTATGGTTACGAAAATGTTTCAAGTTAAATTATAGGTAATATGTTTGCTATTAATATGAAATTTTTCATAAATTTAATTGAACATGATGACTAAATTTCGTAAGTGAATGTACTACGAATTTCTGGGAAAAGTCATACAAAGGTTAGTTAGTTTTTAATTTAAATCAGATTTAATAAAATATTCTAAATTAGGTAACTCTCTAAGGTTCATCAGCTCGGTAGCATTTAAGATATGGGTATTCACACTTTTTTTTTGGATAATACTTTTTAGAAAACATAAAAATTTTAACGTAGTGAAATTTTTATACTCTCTTTTCGTTTCTAACACTTTTAATTCGTAAAAAATGATTTATATAATTAATTAATATCGATTTATTTCCGTTATTTATCTTTCCAAGTTTCAGGTAGATATTTGAAGTCGGTTTAATTATTTAATTATAATTACTTAATGAGACCGTCGTGGCGCGGAGGAGAGGTTATGGATTCGATATCCACTCGGAGGAATTAATTATTATTTAGTACTCATTTCTTCACTCTGGCACCGAGGCAAAATATTCGGATGCTTAGTACTGGTTGCTTTTGTTTCATATAACAATTACCCATTATAAAAAATGTTAAAGAATGTTAAAGAATTTAAAAAAAAATAAACAGATTAAATGTTAATAACAAAAATTACGAAAGTAATACGAAAGGCTAATTAAAGACAAAACAATGTTTTTAAAATGTTTGAAAATTTGTGTGTGTGCGCTTATGGGCGCTAATCTCAAAAATGGTTCAACCGATTTAAATGTAATTTTACTATTATAGTTTAGTAAACTTCCTCCAATAATTTTTGTTGTTTATTTAAATCAGTATTTAAATAAAAAAGTCATTTCGACGTCAAGCGACCAGCGACTAAATTGTTTTAAAATAATTGTTTTAATAAATTGGCTGAAACGTTAGTTTACAATGTATAAATATTCAAAATAGTAACATTAATAGAAGACGAAACAAATATAAATAAATAACTAGTAGATAAACAATTGTATAGTTCAAGCGGGCGAAGCCGTGAGCTCGTCGCTAGTTGTAACAGATAAAAATATTCATAGTATATATATGCATTGTTTGCTTAAGTATTCGAAAAATAAGATTAGGCTAACATTTAAATTACTCCCAGATATAAATTAGCCCGTCATTTGATCATCTACACAGTATTGCTAGTTTAGTTGCCAATACAACAGCAAGATGGCTCCGGAAGTTAAATATACAAAGGTATTAAAGGTATTTTAAATTTTTATTTTATATTTTTATATGATATAATTATATTATATTACATTTTTTTACCATATTTTGTTTGTAATATTTATTATTGTCTAAAATTCACATAGTGTTTTTAAAATTATACAATATTTTGACTCTACTTACACATAATTATTTCAAACAATAATAAATTTTGTATTGTTTTTCATTAATTATAAAGTTAGTTATTATTTATAGTTGTACATGTCATCCGCCACATGTCAGGGTAAGCGGAGGGAGCCTTGGGAACCTAATGTTAAGATACTCTGTTCTTCATTAAGACACTTTCGTTCCCCAATTTCTGCCTTATTCTCGAGGCATTTAGTGTTGGGTGGGTGAACTCAACGCCGCGCTTCGCCTGGTTACCCGACCGAGGCAATAAACATAATACATATTTCATTCTTCCAAGTGGGAATCGAACCCACAAACATCCGTTTACAGTCACACTTTATGCCCCTGCGCCTCAAATCTCTATTATTTCGATAAATTTGTGACTAAAAAATATTTTACTAAAGAGTATTAAATTTCCATAACTTATAGAAAATTTAGTGTCGTTTGCAGTAATTGCTTAATATTACGTGTAATTTGTTATACTTTAACAACTTTCCCATGACGTTATTGGATACGTGTGAGTGGTCCTGTATTAATCTAAAAAGAAAAAAAAAACACTCTTTTCCTCCACTATGCCACAATAAATAGCAATTCTTATGCAATATAAGCTAAACTAAATAATGAACATATACCAATATTCTAGCAGAATTAACTAAGCGTAGCTCTAAAATTTATAGTCTCATTTTGTATTTCTCATGCCATTCGTAGAATCCGATACTGAAATATTATTGTATAGGTACATCATTGTATAGGTAATATAATAAACTGGGATTCATTTTTTAAATTAACTTAATAATTTGCTATTTTTATTTTATTCTCGTTTTTTTCGTTAAAATATTACAACGTTATGGTGTAAACAGACTGTTTTAAATATTTTGTTAACTTGTAAGCGTTCAAAATCGTGGAAAATATCTTCAATTATCGTATAATAAAATTAAACTATAATAAAAAAAAAAGTTTATATCCTTTTTCTATAAATAAATACTAAGCCGACATCCATACATGTAAATAAATATATATAGATTACAATTACCAATAAAATGAATGAAAAAAAAAACGAAATAATTAATAAGGATCATTCAATTATATATTTATTAATAGTATTTGCTTTGTCATTATGTCTATACCAACATTGTTTTTCTTCGATTATCTAACGATCGGTTAATTATAATTTGCAAATACTATGATTTACTACGATAAAAGATATAAGATAACACAAAATGACTCCAATCAATCATATTTTTACATATTATTATAATTTTCTTTTTTTCATTGCTGATTTAATATTATTTTTATCAACGTACCGTGTAATCGTATTAGAATCAAGAGTTTTACATCCGGGAATATTATAATCAAAAGTTTTGTTACTTTTTTTTAATTTTCAAGGAACAATGTTCTTTTGAAATTATTTTTTTATGTGCTTATTGAAAAGACTATACCTACTTTTTTAATTCAACGTAAGCATTTTAAGCCGTACGTTAAATAATATTCTTAAAATCAGAGAAGGTTAGTTTTGTCCGAAAATCTTATATTTTATAATATACTTAAATTATGGATAGATACGCGTCTTAATTATAATATTTTTTACAGATTTTCATCAACAATGAATGGGTGGACTCAGTCAGTGGAAAAACTTTTGAAACTTTCAATCCCCACGATGGTTCCGTCATAGCAAATGTTGCTGAAGGGAATAAGGCAAGTAATCCACTACCGAACAATAAATTGGTTCTTACTTGACGAAGATATTAAGCATAAATATAAATATATTTAAAAAAAATCACTAAATCATACAAATTTTCACATTGTAGATTTTGATATATTTTAGGTTTATGCCAACTACATGTATTCTTTACATATTTTTGTCAATTTCTAAAATGACTTATTTGAAAATTTAAATTAAACAGGCAGATATAGATATTGCAGTGAAAGCAGCTAAGCTGGCATTCCATCGTAATTCAGAATGGCGTTTGTTAGACGCGCAGGCGAGAGGCAAATTACTTTACAGATTCGCGGAGCTAGTTCAAAGAGATATAAATTATCTTGCACAACTAGAGACTTATAATAATGGCATGATATCAAACAATTGTAAAAAGTTTGTCGAAGGTGGCGTAGATGTTATAAAGTATAACGCGGGATTGGCTGATAAAATTGTTGGTACAACGATTCCTGTAGGTAAGTCGGATATTATTATTTTTACTGTAAGCACGACAGATTGTGGATTCAATTCCCACTTGAGGAAATGAAATACGCAAAGCTAGGTGTTAAGTTCGGCCCCTCAACACGTTATGCCTCCAGAATTCAGCAGAAAGTGGGGAGTGGAGTGTCTTAACTAATACTAATAGACTAATACTAGGCTCCCTCTGCCTACTCTGCTACATACAGAAACAGTTTGAAAATATTTGTGATAAATCACTTATTCTTTTTTTCTAACAAAGTGTGTAATTAGGTTAAAATAATATTTATATTACATGCAAAGTTTCAATATACTCGTATGTCTTTTTTTTAATATTAATAGGATTTTTGTGTATATAGGTAACGATGCGTTTAGCTACACCGTTAAACAGCCTGTAGGTGTTTGCGCTTTAATCCTGCCTTGGAACGTGCCTATCTTGATGTTCATCAGTAAGGTGACAGCCGCACTGGCCGCGGGTGAGATAATAGATGTGTTGAAACTCAAAGTCAAATAATTTTATTCAAAATAACAAATTACAAGCTTAATATTTTTAAAGTCAATTGTTCAAATTGCATTAATGTAGGAAGTAGTTTCGTCTTCAGGAGGGTCGATGTATTTCCTGGCTTAAAGGAGGTATGAGCAGCCTTGGCCGTTTTTCCATGACTGTAATATGACAGTAATATGAATATGAGTATAGGTCTAACGATATTAACTGGGTTAGATTTAGTCGCTTTCTGGTCAATACATGACTTCTAAAATTGTAATATACGACCGACAAGTCATAGTCGCCCTAAAGTTACGTTTTCTGAACTTTTGCGCATTTTTCACCCGAAAAGAAAATAATCAAAGTACGAAAATTCCTAAAATTAAATCTGCACAGACATCTTCACTAAACTTTAGGGTGATGGTGAAGGGGCCACGACTCGTCAATTGTACTGTCCTGTTTCACCCGCCAGACATAAAATACTTTAATATGACATATTATCGTCCAGGTTGTACAGTAGTAGTGAAACCAGCGGAACAAACCCCCCTAACTGCGTTAGCTCTGGCTGCTCTGCTAGCTGAAGCGGGAACACCTCCAGGCGTAATCAATGTGGTCCCCGGCTTTGGAGAAACGGGAGCAGCCTTGACCCATCACCCGCTAGTCTCTAAGATATCATTTACTGGATCTGTAGAGGTAAGTGGAGATTTTGAGTTGAATTCCACGGAGTTCCACGGAAAATTGAACGGAGTATCTTAACACTAGGTTCCTTGGCCTAATATGTGAAAATATTAAATATTTCATTTGCTCGAGTGGGAGTCGAACCCGCAGCCTGTCGCGTTTGTAGTCACATTTTGGGCCTCTGAAGTACGACTGGCCTCTAAATCTTACTAATACTTAATTTTAATCTTTAATTATGCATTTAATTTCCTTTAGGTAGGCAAATTAATTCAACAGGCGGCTGGAGTTAACAATTTGAAACGAGTGTCTCTGGAACTTGGTGGAAAGAGTCCACTTATCATTATGAACGATGCTGACTGTAAGTATATATAATTACATTAAATATATTACTTTTTTACCCTATTTACAAAGGCATGAGGTAAAATATAAGCAAATCAAAAAAGGTTGTTTTATAGGTGACGATTGATGGAACTTAATATACTATATTAAGTAACAAAACATATCTATGGATTTATGGATGTTAATAATATAATTTTTAACATATAATTAATTTCTTCGCTCCGGCAACAAGGCAAAAGCCCGGCGTCGNACAGTCAGGAACGAGCGTCTTAACATTAGGTTCCCTCAGCCTACCCTGCTGTATACGGGACACAAGGTGAAGCTGCTTCAATTTTTTCTTAATTAATTAATTACCTGATCATTTATTTTGTAGATTGACCAAGTAATGTTAGATAAAGTCCTGGGTTATATAAAGAAGGGTCAAGAAGAGGGTGCTAAATTACTAACTGGCGGTAAAAGAATCGGAAACAAAGGCTTTTATATCGAACCTACTGTGTTCTCCGATGTTACAGATGATATGATAATTTCTAGAGATGAAGTAAGTAAATTATTGTTTTAAAAGTGTTATTTTTTAGGATTGGGTACTTTAGAAGGAAAAAAACGGAATCCTTACAGGATCACTTAGCTATTGTGCGTTTGTCCGTCTGTCGAGACCTCCATTATTTATCTCCAGATCGCGTGGTTATATCAAACTGAAATTAATATCAAATATTTAGGTCTACGGTCTCTTGGAGCACTGAAAAAAATCAAACTGTTTTCTGCGTCAACGCAACCAAAAGATAGTATCTTTTCATTGAATTTTAAAAATTTATGAAATTCGCCGCTTAATCAATATCTATAGGGTGCTCCTTGTGAACCTATAGTTTTCATAACTAGTTATGAGAACATGTACAGCGTAGTTATGAGAACTAACAATACAAATAAAGGAAAAATCCAATACGTGAACCTTTATAGGTTTTTCTAAAAAGTATTTTTCTTTTCTAAATGTGGAATACATCACTTTAATTTTATAATTCGGCGGAAAGTGGGAAGCGGAGTGTATAAACACTTGATTCCCTCTGTCTGCCCTGCTACGTGCGGGATACAACATGAAAAAAAAAAGTTTAAAAAAATTATAGGCACCAAGTATACCAGGATCAGGCTTCGACTTTAACCTAAATAAAATAATTTATTTTGTTTAAATATGATTTTATGTGTAAAACAAATATTTTTATTTATATATATAAGCTATATGTACTTTTATCAGATATTCGGTCCAGTGCAGAGTATTTTAAAGTTCGAAACAATCGAGGAGGTAATAGATCGCGCGAACGATACCAACTTCGGTCTCGCCGCTGGAATATTCACCAGTTCCGTGGAAAATGCTTTACAGTTCTCGAAGCATGTAGAAGCTGGAACAGTGTGGTTAGTATATTATTATTTTATATTTATTATAACTTCTATTATCATAAAATTAGTTTAAGCGTCGCCTTTTTAGTAGTATAAAGAGAGAAATAACATTTATTTGGGTAATAAAATAAAGCCGTCTTCGCACAGCGATTGAGATTGTAAGTTTGTTTCTGTAGAGGGAATTAATAATTTTTATCGTCTTGCTCTTGTTTCTTTTTTTCTCTTGTTTCTTGATTTCGATGATTCTTTTTTATTGGTCTCTCATCTAACAACCTTTCAAAGGTAGTTTGAGGTTAGTTAGAGTTTGGTTAGGTTTTGATTATGGGAACCGGTTGAAGTCGTTTTTTTTGTTAATAGTTATATATTTTTATTCAACAATTTTATTAGTTATGGGTTTATATGTGTACAAAGCAGAGTAGGCAGAGGGAACCTGCGAATCTTGCTTAATAAATTAAGTTTAAGTTATTGTTTAATTTCAGGGTAAACACTTATTTTATGACTAGACCTCAAATGCCATTTGGAGGATTTAAGGAGTCTGGAATTGGAAGAGAGAAGTAAGTTTCGATTCCTTTTTAATATTATAAGACATTTATGGTAGGGGATTAATAGCCGAAGGCAGATTAATATACTGGTGGATTTCTTAGACTCGGTTAAGCCGTCCGCCTAGGATAAAGGGTCAGATTAGTAAAATAATGAACATCTGAAATATTCGAGTGTGTCAGATTAGGGTAGAGTGAGTTAGTTATTTGACAATTTGAGAATGACGTAAAGAAGGGGGCTACAAAGTTGTTAAAAAAATATGTTATCTCGACATTCTTGAGCGTGGCAATTTTTAATTATAATATTGAGGCCAGTCGTGGCGCAGGGTCGCAAAGTGTGCTGCAAGATCGACTTGTCGTGGGTTCGATCCTTACTCGAGGAAAGGAAATATTTATTTAAATTTATATTTTCATTTCTTCGTTCTGGTGTCGAGGCAAAGCGCGGCGTTTACTTCCGCCACTCAACACACAATGCCATCAAAATGCAGAAAATATTCAATGCATACCCTGCTACATAAATAAATAAAAAAGTAAAAAAAATAGCAATTTAACCGCAACGTCAATAAAAATATTTGTTAGTTTTTAATAACAAAATATTTTATATTTTTCAGTGGACTGAC
The DNA here is from genome assembly GCA_036379175.1 of Heliconius cydno galanthus. Taxonomy (NCBI): domain Eukaryota; kingdom Metazoa; phylum Arthropoda; class Insecta; order Lepidoptera; family Nymphalidae; genus Heliconius; species Heliconius cydno. The sequence continues at coordinate 89,305 of JAKRZM010000337.1, forward strand.
TGGCGTTGAATTGTTTTTAGAGGAGAAAACAGTAACGATGGCTATGAAAAAGGTGTTTTAATAAATTAAACTTAAATATCAATAATAGATTTTCTGCGGTATTAGGTACTTTTTGTGTTTATAAATGATTTTGTTATTTTCATTTGTTGTCAATATAATTATTACAATAAAATGTAATATATAATTATTTTTGGTTATTATTAGGTATGTATACCCCATCTTAAGAAAAAACTCTGATCTTTATTTGACTTATATATTTATAAAATTCTTTATGTTGGAATCACTCTTAGATATTAGAAAAAACAACATATTATACAATACAAACCTTATAAGTTATAACAGTTACATATCTTGATCGAAGCTGTTTTTTAAACTAATCATTAATTTGAGGCCAGCCTTGACGCAAGGGTAGACGCGTGTGACTGTAAACGCCACAGGTTGTGGGTTCGATTTCCAGTCGAGAAAAAAATTTTTTTTTTTTTTATGGACAAAGGACAAGGAAAAGGATATTACTTCTATTGCTTTCCTAGGTTCCCTCTGCCTACCCTACTGTGTGTAGGTTACAGTGTGTTTGTTATTTAAGCCTCACGCAGTATCTGCAGTATTTGTATATTTAAGTCTCACTTAGTACTGTCTCATCTATTTTCATTAGCGCATCTAAAGATATTTTCTGGAGGGGGCCTGGACTTTACCTTTGAACAGATAACCTGTCACGCTTACAGTTACACGCCAGCGTCATTACTATGATTACCACCACCTGGCCTCATTATCTATATCTATACTTTAAATTAAATTACATTATCTATATATTTGCTTATAATAAAATCGTAACAGATGACTGTACGTGCTAGAAAATTAAAAAATACCAAAAAAATCCTCATATTGCGTACGCTATGGAAATTATTGACATTAAAGCAAAGTGATGTACTACAGTTTTATAGAGGAAATCAATATTAGCGTCGATCAACAGAAAAACAAACAATAAGACAATTTTTTTTAAAATAATTGTTTCGGGTTCTGTTACTTTGTTAAGATAGATAGGGGGAGAACTTCGAAAACACAGTATTAAAGATACTGGAGGAAGGTCACGTAAAAAGCATGAGGACCCCCCGTATGTATGAAAAAGTTGATGACAGTAGACGACCGTAATGTTTGGCATTACTACCCTGATAAGCATAAAGCGTGAAGCTAAGTTAAGCTTATCGGAATTACGAAAATATAACCTTTTTTTAAATTATTTTTCCTTCAAAATCTCATTTACAAGTATATATTATTTTTTAAGCAGGAACGTAATTCCGTGTACTTATTAAACATATAATTCACAAGTTTTAGCGGGCGAAGCCGCCAGCTGGTCCCTAGTAAATTAATAATTATGTAGTTCAAGCAGGCGATGTCGCGGGCGACTCGCTAGTTTTTGAGATTTACTTTCTTACATTATTGTAAACAATTACTCATTCCGAGTGATAATCATTATGTTTGATAGAAATACTGTTAAAGAAGATAGATTAAAAAGAAATTACTTGATAAATAATAAGGCATGAATAAGCAATAAATTAAACAAGTGGTATAAATTATAGATTTCAATAAGAAATTACTTTAAAAAATAACTTTAAAGTTTAAATTAATAATAAGTGTAAATACATAATATGTTTCTTATTGTAATCACTGTCTGTACCTACATGAAAGATATTTCATAAATTTTTTTGGAGGCTAGAAAAAAAACCCAAAACAATGTTTGTTAACATTTTTCTATGTTTGTCTGTACATTTATGGCCCCTAATCTCAAAAACGGTTAAACCGATTTAACTGTAATTTTACTATTATATTAAACTTCTGTTGGTTTTATTTAAATTGGTATATAAATAAAAAATATATTTACATGAATGTAAATTATTATGAGCGACTAGAATGGTATAAAATAATTGTTTTAACGAATTTACTGAAACTTTAAATGTCAATATATATTTATACATATTGTCTTCAAAACAATAAGATTATTAAAAGACAAACCATAAGTGTAGTAAATAAATAATTATATAATTTAAGCGGGCGAAGCCGCAAATGGATCGCTAGTTCATGATATAAATGCCCAGTAATATACAGATAAAAAATATTCATAGTGTACATATGTATTGTTTGCTTAAGCGTTCGAAAAATAAGATTAGGCTAACATTTAATTTACTCCCAGATATAATTAGTCAGCCGTTTGCTGATTTATACATCATTGTTAGTGTAGTTGCCAGTACAACAGCAACGATGGCTCCGGAAGTTAAATATACAAAGGTAAGTTAATTTAAATTTTGTTTTATATTTTTATTTGCTATTATATTTTTGTCATTCATTTATAATATATTTTTGTATAATATATGTTCGCTTTTTTTTTAATTAAAACTATCTTAAATTTACGAAGTGTTACAGTTATGAAAATTATACGCACAATATTTTGTCTTATATATAATTATTTCAAACAATAATAAATAATGTTCTGTTTCGGTTCTATAATAATAAAAAGTAAGTTTTATTAATAATAAAACTAGTTTTTAATCTCAAGTCCAAATGTCAAGTCACCCTCTGCCTAGAGGGAATTTTCGTACAACCTCCTCTGTGTGTTCTCCATACAACGTGACATTGGCGAAGTGAATAGTGCTCAACTGGCACGCTCGAAGCGCCATAAATAAAGAACCGAACCGAACCGGGAATTTTGGGAACCTAGTATTAAAACACTAAGTTTTCCATTAAGATACTTTCGTCCTCACATTCCGCAAAAAATGTTCTGTTATTATAATAATATTTTTAACGATAATGATTTTTGTAGTTATATTAGAAAAATATACATATATATTTTTCAATAATAAAATTTACTACCTGCTTACCATATTTTCGTAATATTAGTGTCATATTTAACATACATAGGTATGTATTGTTAAACTTTTATGTTACTTTTGTGGGTCACAAATTATACATTACTATGTTTTTTACTCATATTTAACTATGACATGATAATTGTGATGTTAAGTAGATATTAAGGTTCCTAGAGAGTAGAACGAAATTAATGTCCGACGCTTTACAAATAAGTTTTCATGTCCATTGTTTTGATAAATTCGTAAATAAAAAATATTATATATAAAAATAATAACTTCAGTTTAGTTTATTAAATATTTGCAATAATTACATCAGATATTTCGCTTAATTTGTGGTATGTTAACATTTTTTCCCATGACGTTATTACATGCGTGTGAATGGTCCTGTTTTATTCTAAAAGGAAAAATATTTGTTTTCCTCCAATGTGTTAGAATAAATAGTAATTCTTATGCAATATAAACTAAATTAAATGATGAAAATATATAGAATATACATATTTAAGCAAAATTAACTTCGAATAGTTCTAAAATCGCGCACTTTGTTTTTTTTATGCCATTCTTAGAATCAGATAATAGTATATAGGTAATATAATAAACTGGGCTTCAGTTTTTATATAATGACAAAAAAATACTCAAAATATATTTTATTTTAACCTTTTTCTCGTTTTTTTTCGTAAAAATATGTTACTAAAAATAATACTATATGTTAATAAAAATATGTTAAATAATACTATATGTAAATAATACTATATGTTGATAAAAATATGTTACTACATATTTTTATCAACATATAGTCAGTATAGTAAGTTGTCATTATGACAATACTAATATTGTTTTTCTTGTATTATGCAATGATCGGTAAATTATCATGTGCAAATACTATCAATTACTATGATAAAAGATATATGATAAAACAACAGCTGTTGATTTAAAGTTTGAAATTTGAACCTTGAGCTCTTATAGATAGAATCGTTTGGTATCGGCTTAAAATAGTTAAAAAAATAATTAAATCAGCTTTGCGGCGTATTCCGCACACAACAAGGTAAGCAGTGGGAACCTAGTGTTAAGACACTCTGTTTCCCACTTTTCGCTGAATTTTTCGAGGTATTGCTTGTGTAGTGGCGGAACTCAACGCAGCGCCAGAGCGAAGAAATGAAAATAATAATAAATAATAATGCAATTCACGTTGCAGTCATAGCTTGCCCTGCGCCACGACGGCCTCAAATAATAGTTGTATGTAATAGTATTTTAATAGTTGTATTTAAATAATTATCTGTTATATAGTACTTACTATATAATATACCTGTACGATAACGTGATTTTAATGAGACGTTTGTATTTTTAAGGAGTCGCTGTTTTTGCCTATTTCTTTAGCAGCAAATACATAATTATGTATGACATAGAAATAAAATAAACTTGTTGATATTTGTAAAAAAATTGCAAAATCATTTCCTTATGTCATCATTAGTTAATTCTATTGGAAACACGAGTGAACGAGTGTATAACAGTATGACTCATACATCATGAAAAGTTTAGTACAAAGTTTGTTTATTAGCAAATGTTTTAGCATTAGCTTTCAAAATGTTTAATTTTTAAAAAGTACACAAAATCATTTAGTCCGGGAATATTATAAGCTTACATTTTATTACTTTTTATTAATTTTAAAAAAGCAATGTTCTATTTTGAAATTATAATTTTTATGTGCTTAGTGAAAAGACTATACTTATAATTTTTTTTTAATTAAGAAGATAACTTCACTTTTTTTTTAAATGAACATAATTTTTTTAAGCCCTTTGTTAACTAATATTATGAAAATCAGAATTAGCCTTTTTCTTTTTTTTTGTACGAAAATAGTATATTAAATAATATACCTAAATTATACATACACGACGTAATTATAATATTTTTTTACAGATTTTCATCAACAATGAATGGGTGGCCTCAGTCAGTGGAAAAACTTTTGAAACTTTCAATCCCCACGATGGTTCCGTCATAGCAAATGTTGCTGAAGGAAATAAGGCAAGTAACTTAGTAACGAACGATAAATTGTCAGGCTTAAAAAGTTCTTACTTGACGAAAATATTAAGCACAAATATCTTCATCATCCTCAAAATTGAGGTCAGGAACACAAAGTGTGATTGTAAACGTGACAGGCTGTAGGTTTGATTCCCACAAGAGGGAATGAAATTTTTAATATTTTTAATTTCTTCGCTCTAGAATTCGCAATGCCTCTAGAATTCGGAGGAAAATGGGGAATGGAATGTCACTAGGTTAGCTCTGCCTTCCTTGTTTGTGCCACTTATATGGTTTTCTATTCTATTTGTTCTGTCTTCAATAGACGTGTTTGTTTTTCTTGATTTATACGATTGTTTACTTAAGAGTTTGGAAGACAATCGAATTTTCACATTCTAGATTTTAGTATATTTTAGCTGTATACTAACTACATGTATTCTTTATATATTTTTGTTAATTTCTAAAATAACTTATTTGAAAATTTAACTTAAACAGGCAGATATAGATATTGCAGTGAAAGCAGCAAAGCGGGCATTCCATCGTAATTCAGAATGGCGTTTGTTAGACGCGCAGGCGAGAGGCAAATTACTTTACAGATTCGCGGAGCTAGTTCAAAGAGATATAAATTATCTTGCACAACTAGAGACTTATAATAATGGCATGATATCAAGTAACTGTAAAGGATTTGTCGAAGGTGGTGTAGATTTTATAAAATATAACGCGGGATTGGCTGACAAAATTGTTGGTACGACGATACCTCTAGGTAAGTAGAATATTATTATTTTTTTATTAACTGTTATTTAAATAGATATAATGAATAATTTTATTTGTATTTGTTAGCTTCACGTTTTTTCCCTAGCGGGATAGTCAGAGAGAACGCCGAGCCCTTTCGCCTCGTCCACAATTGTATTATGTTAATAGCATAGTTAATATTATTTTAAAAAAAAGGACACTATTACATAGTAATAAACTAAATGTCTAATTAAGTTAAATAATATTTATATTTTGAATGCAACATTTCAAAATATTTTTTTAAAAACTTTAAAAAGTATGTTCTTTTTTTTTTATTAAAAAAAATAATTTAAATCAGCTTCACGCTGTATCCTGCACTCAGCAGGGTAGACAGAGGGAATCTAGTGATTATTTAATATTTATTAGATTTCTGTGTATATAGGTAACGATGCGTTCAGCTACACCGTTAAACAACCAGTTGGTGTTTGCGCTTTGATCCTGCCTTGGAACGTGCCCATCTTGATGTTCATCAGTAAAGTGACAGCCGCACTGGCCGCGGGTGAGTTAATAGATTGTGTTTGACATTTCTTTAAATCGCATTAATAAAGCGGGTAGGTGCGCCTCCATGAGGATCAATTTACTTCTCGGATTAGGGGAGACAGGGGCAGCCTTGACTCTAGCCTACCCTAGTAGTAAAAACCAGCGGCATAAACGTCATAAGCTCTTGTTGCCTTATTAGCCCGAAGAAGGTGCCCCTCGCAACGTGGTCAATGCATGGCTTCTAAAATAATACAGTACTGTTGGCGAGTCATGGTCGTCCTGAGGTTAGGTTGTTCAATCTTTTGCGTATTGTTCACCCGGGAAGAAAATAATGAAATTAAGAAAATTTCTAAAATTAAATCTGCGCAGCAATCTACAATAAACTTAAGGGGGCTACGACTGTACTAGATATTCTTCTTTGCTTTTCCCGTGATAAATAAAGTTCTTAATTATGGCGTATTATTAACCAGGTTGTACAGTAGTAGTGAAACCAGCGGAACAAACCCCCCTAACTGCGTTAGCTCTGGCCGCTCTGCTAGCTGAAGCAGGCGCACCTCCAGGCGTAATCAATGTGGTCCCCGGCTTTGGGGAAACGGGAGCAGCTTTGACCCATCACCCGCTAGTCTCTAAGATATCGTTTACTGGATCTGTAGAGGTAAGTGGAAGATTTTTGTTAATTTTGATTTTGTTTGGTCCCAATAAAGTTATAAATGTGAAAGTTTGTGAGTGCTTTGACGTTAGGACACTATAGCTTTTTAGTGGTTAAAATCCATTTCCATTCCAGGTCCAGATCCAAAAATTGTTTTAGAAATTAATAATAATAAAAAGATATACGAATATCTTCACAAGTATCAAAATATATAATGTTCTTATACATTTAACTTTACCTCAGGTTTATTAGGAGCGTAGATTTTCTGTGTTTGATTACTTTCCAACTAAAGTTATATTACCTTGGTCTCGCGAGAAAGTTCCCGATTGACCTATTCGATCACGATTGCGTTTATACAGTTGTATTCGAAATACAAATATCAATGAAGTAATTACTCAATTAATATACTTCTATTTCACATAGGTCTTTATTTTAGAAAATATATTATTTTTGGCTACCCACTCTTAGAACTCAAAGCCTGACATAAAATTCCGTCATTCAACCCGCAATATCTCAAATTCCAGTAGAAAAAACTTAACTAAAAAACTTGAAAATTAGATCTCTCTGACAAACTTGCTATGTCGGATAAATCGTAAAGCTGAAATTAAAACAAAAAGAGTTAAGTAGGTACATAGCTAATATAACAAGTTTGAGAAAAAGCTTTTTACGAGTGGGTCGCCTTGTAGAAGATTGCCAAATAGCGTCTGTACTGAAAGTAGAATATTTTCATATTTCAAAAGATTGTCGGATTTTTGTTGAATTGGTTTAAAAGGAATGGAATATCGGAATTTATGAGAGATTAAGTTTATACGCCGTATGCTCAACATGGCTGACTACGATACATGCCCAATTTTTGACGTTATTCCTTTATACTAACACCGATGCCTGCTTTTTCACCATTATTTAATAAGTCACTCACAATTTAGTGTCCACACCTGCACCTTTCAATGGTTTCAAGAATAGTTTTTATAAAAGCTCATTTTCCATCTTGTCTGTAACATCTTTTCATAATCTATATATATAAAATCGAAAGGTCACTCACTCATCACGAAATCTCAGAAACTACATGTGCTAGAAATCTCAAATTTTGCATAGGAGTTATTTATAGGACGTAGGTGCTCGCTAAGACGGGAATTTGCAATATTCGACTTCTAAGGGGGTCGAAAGTTTGTATGAAACTTCGTTACTACAAATGCTAGGAGTCTCAAATTTTGCATAGACGTCACTAGGACGTAGCCGTGGAGACAGAAATTAATAATGACATAGTTCACGCGAGTAAAACCGCGAGCGGGCAGCTAGTTTACCATATAATGTTAGAAAAACAGATGCCGACGGGTTTATAATCTTGCTGTCTTTACAAATATTAAATTGAGTTTATTTATTATTATTGTACATTTTATTATCTATATTATATAGTATTAAAGAAGTTATCTAATATTATCATAAAAATTTTGTACATAGATATCAATCGATCAAGCTAATACCACAGATGTAAAATACAGATTTAGATTTTATTTATATTTCAAGATAAGTAATCATTTTGTATATTTAAGTTTTGTTTTTTTTAATATACTTAATAAATAAAATGAATATTACTCTTGTATATTCTAAATATGAGAAAATGTATAACCCTGAAGCAGACGTCAAAAAACTTGATGCTGTCCAGTTACCAGTTTTTATTGTTATCACCACTTAAATAATGTCAATAAAGTTAAACTTATTTTTAGTTATTTATTTTACAGACAGTACTTATATATTTAATTTATATATTTTTTGTACTGTTGTAGTATAATGGCTGCACACACGTTTTTAATTTATATTATTTTAATTTGAACAAAAAAATATAGAATTACATATATAATCGATGTTGAGTTTTGAAATTTGAAATAAGTGAAGTTGAAAAAAGTGAAAGTACGGAATGGAGTGTCTTGACTCTAGTTTCTCTCTGCCTACTTTGCTATATATGCGGGATAAAGTGTGACGCTGAAACAAAATTATTGCATAGTGTAATTGCAAGTCAATGACGTAGTTTCCGTCGATATCTTTATCAATATTTTTTATATCATTTCATACTATTATTATAAATGTGAAGTTAAGTTTTTTACGCCTTCACGCCAAAACTACTCAACCGATTATCATAAAACTTTGTACATGTATTCATAGAGGTATTAATAAAGACAAAGGCTACTTTTTATTAAATAAAATATATATATTTAATAATTATTACCCATTATATAAAAATAAGTCTAAGCGTGCGAAGCCGCGAGTCTCTAGTATTACATAATTTTCGTAATCCTATTGCATAGTCCATCACTACGTCTACAACATGGTCACAAAGTGCCAGGCAACGCCTATAGCTCCACAGTTCGTCATTTCTACATCTTCATCAATCTATGTCCACCTCAGAAGGTTGATTGAAGGTGCGCTTCAATTTATTATAAAGCATTATTTGCTATTTTCGTTCCTTAACTAATAATACCGTTGCCTACGCTTCGTAGTAATAGTGAAAGAAATTACCACGCAATTAAATCATTAATGTCAAATCTGAACAAAAATTAATAAAAATAATTATAAAAAGAAATGAATAAATAAATAAGAAAATAACGAAATCCATATATTCTGTAGATTAATATAATTATGTAGGTACAGTTGTTCTCGAATATTTATGTAATCCAGACTTAATTGGATTACATATATTCGAAAACAACTGTATATTAAATTAATCCACTTAGAGTGCAAGAATGGCTTGAGAATGACATGCCCCCATACATCGTTTTAATATATCAATAAATCATTATATTTTCTTAGTAGGGTGGAAAGAGAGTTCCCTAATGTCATGACATTACTTTCTCATTTTCAGCCTGAACTTGAGAAACAGCAGGTTTAACTGGCGAAGCTTAACGCTACGATAACAGAATGGGGAAATAAAAATAATTTAGTAAGTCTAAGGAAATGAAAATAATATAATTAGATATTAATTATATGCAATCACCTTCTCCTTGTATTTGATTTTAAAATCTTCGAATTGACATGTTTCATCTTTAATTATACATTTAATTTCCTTTAGGTAGGCAAATTAATTCAACAGGCGGCTGGAGTTAACAATTTGAAACGGGTGTCTCTGGAACTTGGTGGAAAGAATCCTCTTATCATTATGAACGATGCTGACTGTGAGTATATATTATTACTTTTAATATTTTACTTTTTTAAACTTCACGTTGTATTGCTGTATACTGTCTACCAGGGCATGCAGAGAGAATTTAGTGTTATGGCACTCTGTTACTCGTTTTCACTCGATTTTTAAAATATTGATTGTGAAGTAGCGGAACTTAATGTAGCTTTTTGTTTTCTTAGAGCGAGAAAATTATTTCCATAAGTTTAAATGGGGTTCAGAACCATTACAGCAACATATTGTGCCTCTCTTGAAGATTTCACGGTCTCTGATCCAAAATAGGTATTAAGAAAACGTGCAAAATATTTCTTTCGAATTATATAAAAAAAATCGAAAAATATTATGACTCTACATAAGATCTTTTATATTTTATAAATCAGTAAGGTAATTTCGTTATAATAGAATATGTGAAAAAAATCAGCATTTCTTTTGTACTCGTGAAGGTTGAAGTTAGAGTTCAACCTAATTTGTCTTACATAATATGTTACATTCAATCAACGTGAGTGAGGTACAGAAAGATCTTGTTAAATCTTTGAAGCAATTTAGAAACTTGATGAAACTATTATAGTTTCACTAGTTTCTTTTATTCATAAAAATCTATTGTCTATATAATATCGTAAATATAAAAATGTTATAGAAATCTTGTAATATTTTCGATTGGGGTTTTTTTGTATCAAATTTTACTTCCTATTATTTTTTTACTTTTAATGTGAATAAAGTCCTAATAATGCATGATGCTTCATTTTTACTAATTGCTTTAACATGAATTAAATAATTTAAATTTAAAAATACAGATATAAATATCAGTAATTTTTCTATGATAAAACTACTTTAATAAGATAAAATAAACAATTGTTTATTGAAACTAGTTTTGACATTAATTCCCTCTAACATTGAATGCCTTTATAGTTTATATAATAGTTATAATACGAAGGAGGAAATTTGCACTGAGAAGCCACTTTCTTAGTAGTTGTAAGACTTAATCGATTTGACCTTAGTAGCAGTCTACTTTATAAACACAATTTCGTTATATAAAATTGCTAATTGATGTATGAAACGTTTATATACTTACTATTTAGTTACAGAAGAAGTTATTTATTCAGAGTTTTGAGGTTTTGGTGTATTATATAATATGAAATTATTTTTTTACAAAATTATTCAACTAAATTTTCATGGTTTAATTTTTTTCATAATTTAAGAATACTGTTTTTAGCTTTCGGCCGTTTCTTATTAAAACTTTTTACGAATCTAAGAGGCATTACGTTAGATGGCGGAATTTAGCGCCGCGCTTTGCGTCGTATCAGAGCGAGGAAATGAAAATATTCAATATTTCATTTCATTTGGAAATCGAACCCGCAACCTATCGCGTTTACGGTGGCACGCTTGTATCCCTGCGCCACAACGGTCTAAATAATATGCATTACTATATAATTTTTACTATTGTATTATAATCATAGTTTAAATTGATTTCATATAATAGTTAAAGACTGAGATACTGTTTAATTTGTGATCAAAACTTAGTCCGTAGATATCGTAATACTATTATTACTCTAGTTCTAACTAGCGATCGTAATACTAGACCTCAATTTTGACTAGCTGCGCTCGCAAAATCTCGGTACAGTTCACATGTTGAGCGAAGCAAGAAATTAATTTTTGAATTTTTAGATTTTTTTTTTCACCTAAAACCATCTACGTGGTCATTTCTATATGTTTGCGAATTTTCATCACAATCGCTCAAGCCTTTTGTGAGCCTATTTTTGACAAAGAGTGTTAAAAGTTCGCTTCGCTTAACTAGCCGTGCAAATAAAGAAAAAAGACAAAAAATATATTTTATTTAGTTACATGTAAAATCANAATATTTATGTAATCCAGACTTAATTGGATTACATATATTCGAAAACAACTGTATATTAAATTAATCCACTTAGAGTGCAAGAATGGCTTGAGAATGACATGCCCCCATACATCGTTTTAATATATCAATAAATCATTATATTTTCTTAGTAGGGTGGAAAGAGAGTTCCCTAATGTCATGACATTACTTTCTCATTTTCAGCCTGAACTTGAGAAACAGCAGGTTTAACTGGCGAAGCTTAACGCTACGATAACAGAATGGGGAAATAAAAATAATTTAGTAAGTCTAAGGAAATGAAAATAATATAATTAGATATTAATTATATGCAATCACCTTCTCCTTGTATTTGATTTTAAAATCTTCGAATTGACATGTTTCATCTTTAATTATACATTTAATTTCCTTTAGGTAGGCAAATTAATTCAACAGGCGGCTGGAGTTAACAATTTGAAACGGGTGTCTCTGGAACTTGGTGGAAAGAATCCTCTTATCATTATGAACGATGCTGACTGTGAGTATATATTATTACTTTTAATATTTTACTTTTTTAAACTTCACGTTGTATTGCTGTATACTGTCTACCAGGGCATGCAGAGAGAATTTAGTGTTATGGCACTCTGTTACTCGTTTTCACTCGATTTTTAAAATATTGATTGTGAAGTAGCGGAACTTAATGTAGCTTTTTGTTTTCTTAGAGCGAGAAAATTATTTCCATAAGTTTAAATGGGGTTCAGAACCATTACAGCAACATATTGTGCCTCTCTTGAAGATTTCACGGTCTCTGATCCAAAATAGGTATTAAGAAAACGTGCAAAATATTTCTTTCGAATTATATAAAAAAAATCGAAAAATATTATGACTCTACATAAGATCTTTTATATTTTATAAATCAATAAGGTCATTTCGTTATAATAGAATATGTGAAAAAAAATCAGCATTTCTTTTGTACTTGTGAAGGTTGAAGTTAGAGTTCAACCTAATTTGTCTTACATAATATGTTACATTCAATCAACGTGAGTGAGGTACAGAAAGATCTTGTTAAATCTTTGAAGCAATTTAGAAACTTGATGAAACTATTATAGTTTCACTAGTTTCTTTTATTTATAAAAATCTATTGTCTATATAAAATCGTAAATATAAAAATATTATAGAAATCTTGTAATATTTTCGATTGTGTTTTTTTTTGTATCAAATTTTACTTCCTATATTTAAAAATACAGATATTAATATCAATAATGTTTATATGATAAAACTACTTTAATAAGATAAAATAAACAATTGTTTATTGAAACTAGCTTTGACATTAATTCCCTCTAACATTGAATGCCTTTATATAATAGTTATAATATCAAAGGAAATTTGCACTGAGAAGGCACTTTCTTAGTAGTTGTAAGGCTTATCGATCGATTCGATTTGACCTTAGTAGCAGTCTACTTTATAAACACCATTTTGTAATTAGTAGTTATATATAACAAAAATGTTTAAATACTATTTACTACTATTTAGTTACAGAAGAAGTTATTTATTCAGAGTGTTGAGCTTTTGGTGTATTATATAATATTAAAATATTTTTTTACAAATTTATTTAACTAAATTTTCATGGTTTAATTTTTTTCATGATTTAAGAATACTGTTTTTAGCTTATAGTTAAGACGGCCCGTTTCTTATTAAAACTTTTTACGAATTTAAGAGGCTATACGTTAGATGGCGGAACTTAGCGCCGCGCTTTGCGTCGAATCAGAGCAAGGAAATGAAAATATTCAATATTTCATTTCATTTCATTTCATTTGGAAATCAAACCCGCAACCTATCGTGTTTACAATGGCACGCTTGTATCCATGCGCCACAACGCTCTAATATGCATTATTATATATTTTTTACTATTGTATTATAATCATCGTGTAAATTGATTTCATATAATGGTTATAGACTGAGGTCGCTGTAAATACTGTTTAATTTGTGATCACAACTTATTCCGTAGATATCGTAATACTATTATTACTCTAGTTCTAACTAGCGATCGTAATACTAGAACTATTAGGGGGGCGAACCGGACCTCAATTTTGACTAGCTGCGCTCGCAAAATCTCGGTAGAGTTCACATGTTGAGCGAAGCGAGAAATGAATTATATGATTTGTGTTACCTTAAAACATCTACGTGGCATATCTATATGTTTTCAAATTTTCATCTCAAACTGTCAAACAGTTTGGGAGCCTGTTGGTGACAAAGAGTGTAAAAAGTCTCCAGTAGAGCGCTCCTTTCGCTTGCTTCGCTCAACTGGCAGTGCAAATAAAGAAAAAAAAAAACAAAAAATATATTTTATTTAGTTTCATGTAAAATCACTGCATACGCTCGGAAACTTATATAAGTTTGTCATATTTTACAAGTTGTATTTCCCATTGACATTTATTTGATCCTAAAATTGGTGCGGAACGGTTTTTTTTTATAAGCTTTTTTTTATTTTTATTATTTTGTCTGTCTTTGGCGTAGACAAAATTTGTTAAAAAGCTATGTTATATAACTTACTTTATTAATTTTAGTAAACTTTGCGGTGCCATATGCAGCTTTAGGAGTATTCTGTCATCAAGGACAAATTTGTATAGCGGCATCCCGACTATACGTACAGTCGGGGATTTACGACGAATTCGTGAAAAGAGCTGTTGGATTTGCCAAGTCATTGGCGGTAGGAAATCCTGCTGATGAAAAAACTCAACATGGACCTCAGGTAAGGATGAAATATAGTTATTTTTCCTAATTATGAAAATATTTTTTTTGTAGCTTGTATTGTATAGAATACCTACTTAAAGCCATGAATAATTGTTGAAATGTTACTTAGAAATAATTAATATTTTGTATCTCACATTGTTTTTATAATAATAATTGTTAAATATGTAACATTCTTATTTCACTTGATAAAGGACTGATCTTTTTATTTTTATCTTTATGTAAATGCGAAAAATATTCAAATAAGGGACGTTCACGAATCTCGTTCTAAATCAAAGAAAGCCGTAATTTATGGACCTTTATTAAGTTGTTATTTAAAGACATCAATTGTATGTATATCATCAAAAAAATGTATTGTTATGTCAATTTTGCAATGAAACATACTTGTTCCTCATAGAAAAAAATAAGTTTCATTAAATTCGCGTCCCGCACACAACAGCAGACAGGCAGACAGGGAATTTAGTGATAAGATACTCCGTTCCCACTTTCTGTCGAATTCTGGAAGCATTGCGTGTTGAGCGGCGGAACTTAACACCGCGCTTCTCCTCGAGCGGGGATCGAACCAGTCGATTTTACAGTCACGCTTTGTGCCTCAGCGCCACGACTGGCTTCAAGTTTACTTTGTTTCCCGAAATCGAAATTATTTTAACAATTTTTTTTTTTAGATTGACCAAATCATGCTGGACAAAATTCTGGGTTACGTAAAGAAAGGTCAAGAAGAAGGCGCTAAATTACTAACTGGAGGCAACAGAATCGGGAACAAAGGTTTCTATATCGAACCTACTGTTTTCTCAGATGTTACAGATGACATGACAATTGCTAGAGAAGAGGTAAGTAATTGTTTTAAAACTATAAATGTGTAGGTACATATAATAAATAAATAGAGCATAAAATGTTAAATTTCCGCTGAACCTTTATGGGGTCAAATGAAACGGAAGACGCTTACATCCATCACAGTTGATGTCAGGTGTCGATAAATCTTTGCAGTACTATACTTACTTGAAACATTATAAAATGTTGTGAACTTGATCTTTAATATATTTTTTATAGTAATATTATTTAAGCTCTTACCTTTAACGATTTCCAAATGAAAGTAACAAGAAAAAAATAATATTATAAATAACTTGGTTTTGATAAAACAGATCTTAAAAATAATTTTCAACTTAATATGAAGCCTTCGTGCTTTTACTATTTTTCTCGACTGCTAAGGAAGTGTTATATATATTGACTAGTGGGCCCGGACGCGGCTACGCCCGCGAAAATATAAGCCTGAATAATTAAAATAAGTTAAAAAATAATAATAAGTGGTGATTTATTATTAGAAAAAATATCTGAGTAACCGAAATGAACAAACAAAA
>JAKRZM010000337.1:105966-121497 GCA_036379175.1 Heliconius cydno galanthus
GTTTTTGGGGTCGAAAGTTTGTATGAAACTTCGTTACTACAAATGCTAGGAGTCTCAAATTTTGCATAGACGTCACTAGGACGTAGTCATGGAGACAGAAATTAATAATAACATAGTTCACGCGGGTGAAACCGCGAGCGGGCCGCTAGTGTATTTATAATTATAACAAACACTTGTATAACAAAATAGAATAAGTGAATAATTTATTAATGCATATATGAATCTGTTTTTTATCTTAATTATGTATAACTTGTGTGTAGCATATGTAATTTATTATTTTTTTGTATTGCGTTTATTTTTAAGTTGTTGTTTGTTGTTATCGTTAAATTTATTTTTGCATGTGGAGCCCACCTGTTAATAATTGAGCAATTAGAAATAATTTACTTTGTTTTTTCTTTAATGGCATGTAATAATTGTATCAATTGTTGGTGGGCCTTATAAATAAATAAATAAATAATAAAAAAATATAAAGTCAACTTTCACCATTTATTAATCAAAGCATTAGAAGAGTAAAGTAACAATCTTTTCTTAACTTTAGATTAGAAATTGTGGTAGAAAATAACGTTTTGTTATTATTCTTATCAGCTTAGAAAAAGTTTTTCACCATTTACTTTTTAACTTCGAACACGAAAGAACAATATTATGACTGAAACTTTCTTGTATAATTTATATGATTTTTTTCCCTTCTTCAAGCTCGTTGTTTACAAAAAAAAATTTTTTATTTTAGTACTGATATTCACATGGACTTTATTTATAGAGTCACAAATTTAAAGATAACAATAATTACTTTAATAAGTCTTATCTTATCCTTTTATTTTATTATAGTAGCACAGTATCTTCATACAGATATTATCAATATAAATATTATTAATAATTATATTATAGAAACTTACACTATCAGGGCTAATCCCCTAGTTTTGACTATAATTTTTCAATTTTTTTTATTTATTACTCTCAAATATCCATACAAATATATTTTTACATTGATGAAGGCATTACAAAAAACCAGGAAGGTTTATCTCGAGTACCATAACTCGTCTAAATTATAGATTTAAATAATATTTCTTTAATAGTTGATTTAAGCTCCCCTCAGTCATTTTACTTCGTATTTTAGTGTCTAAGTAAAGAAATGAATAATGTACTTAATGTAGACTGTATAAGTAATTTAACCCTTCATGAGAGAATTTCAAATTTCGCAGAAATCAAATATACATAAAATTATTATATTTTGTATAATATTCTACACTTATTGGAGTCTATCATAACCATACACCGAAATTCGCATTTAATACCTGGTGGAGTACAATAATCCTGAATTAAATTTTAATTAGAGTAAGCTTCAGATTAATGATGTAAAATATTCTAATGTCACATACGAGTATAGAGAAAATACGAAATGAAACTAAGCGGATTAAAGTAAAGTAACGTAAGTAACTGTTAAAATAAAACTTTGAATATCATAGTGGAGCTGGCTTTAGAAAAGCTTGATGCTAAAATTTGTGAATTGATTATATAAAAAATGTACATATATTGGCGGATAAAAATATTTTAATATTGGATATTTTCCATGAAATTTTATCAAGATTCAATTTTGTTTAAAATCATTAAATTTTAAGACATAAAATCGAGAATTCAAATTTTGAAAAAAAATCACATTTATTTAAACTAATGACACCTGTGCCATCCATTTCGTTCTTGTGTATTGAAATTACAAAAAAATATTGATATAAAAGGGTAACGGTTTGGTTTCACAACGGCTTGTTTACTTAGCTTGTAGTTTTTAGCATTTCGAAAAGCTTTTACTATTTTCCCTCTATTTTGTATTTGATAGCGTTATATATTTGTACAATTTAAATTGCCTTAGGCAATTCAAAGCGCGGCGTTGTATTCCGCCACTCAACATACGTAGGAACGGAACGGAAGCGTATTAATAGGAACAGAGTGTTTTAACACTAGGTTCCCAGGTTCCTTTTGTATATTATTTTTGAATACTTTATGTTATTTCTGATAACTGATGTTTTACTTTATATTTTTAACCTATATTTTGTTTTATCAGATATTCGGCCCAGTTCAGAGTATTCTAAAATTTGAAACACTTGAGGAAGTAATAGATCGCGCGAACGATACAAGCTTCGGTCTCGCCGCTGGTATATTCACAAGTTCTGTAGAAAATGCATTGCAGTTCTCGAAGCATGTAGAAGCTGGTACAGTATGGTGGGTATATGTATTTGTTACAACTTTATTTATTAAAATATTAATTAAACTTTGAAGCCATTCGTAGCACGGTGCCACTATTATTTTTGAATAATGCGACAGGTTATGGGTTCGAGCCTCACTCGCGGAAATGAAATATTTATTTAAATTTACATTTCTGCCCTTTGCTGTCGAGGCAAAGCGCGGCGTTGAGTTCCGCCACTAAAAACGCAATGCCTCCTGAATTCAGCGGAATGTGGGAAACGGAGTGTGTTAACACTACGTTGCCCCTGCTGTGTGCGGGATACAGCGTGAAGCTGATTTTTGTGACTCAGCTATTTAAAATACATAAAAGTTAATATGCATATACGAGTCGTATCTGTCTATAACAAGAATAAAGTCCGATTTATTTCTTATACATTTCGCAAAGATCCCTCATAAAACTTGCGCCCAGCTTCACTACGATCCCTTTCCGTAACTGGCCCGCTTAAATTACATTATCTACTAGTTTAGTGTCTAAATAAACAAGCCAAGGCGTTCTACATTATATTATTTCAATATAATCTATATTAAATTATATTATTTGAAATCCGTAATAATACAAAAAAAATCCGGCTATTGCATACGTAAGCATCATTATATTTATAAAAATAATGCACTTGTGTGCTTTTTCAACCATTTCTTTAGCTTAAGAAATCTTGCAGGCGTATCTTGCAATAAGCAGAAGGAACCTGGAACCTTGATTAATTCATTAATTTTAATTGTTTAATTTCAGGGTAAACACATATTTAATGTTCAAGCCTCAAATGCCATTTGGAGGATTTAAGGAGTCTGGAATTGGAAGGGAGAAGTAAGTTTCGACTACTTTTTTATATTATAAGACATTTACAAAAAGATTTATTTCAAATAGAGTATTTGCAATAGTCCTAAAAAAATATTTGTTTCATTATTACATGAATTATAAAACAAATTATATTTTTATTTTTAAAGGTTTTTATAACGCTCTTATTTAAAGGAATATATAATTACAAATTCCGATACAGATATTCGAAATATTCTTTGTAAATTATATATTACCTTTAGTTATATATTATCTTTTAATTTCAGCATTAAATGATTTTATATTAAAGTAAAAAGACTGCAAGTTATTTACAATATTATTAAAAATGTTTGTGTTATTTTTTATATAACAAAATATTTTATGTTTTTCAGTGGACCGAATGGCGTTGAATCGTTTTTAGAGTCGAAAACAGTAACAATGGCTATGAAAAAGATGCTTTAATAGATTATTCTTAAATATGAATAAAAGTTTTCCTGCGATATTAAGTACATTTTGTATTTATAAATAATTTTGTTATTTTAATTTGTTATATTTGTATTACAATAAAATGTAATATATTATTTATTTTTTATTACTCATCTAAAATACTGACCTCTACTTGACACATATTTATAAAATTCTTTATATTCCTATAGTAACTACCCACCCCTACAGTAACTTGGTAGCGGCATTTGAAACCGCGCCTCTTTGATGCCGTCCAAGAGTTCTGACTAGTATCCCATATGTTCTTATCAAGCTACGTTGAAATTACATTAAAATACGTCTTTTACAACTTCAGGACAAAGGACAAAAAAAAATTATCAGAATCTTCTAGAAAAATATATTATAATATATATAAAATAATTATAATTTTTACATGTGTATATTCTTCAAGTACCTATACCTATTATTCAAATATTCTTCTTCAAGTAAACTCAAAATAAACTACTCTTAAACTATAATTTATAAATCGCTCTCAAGTCTGAGATCGATCTTGAGATGCCGTATTCATTCAAAAACTACATATCCATCATATACCTACTCGTATATTAGATTTATATTGTTTTGTAAATACGGGCATACATATATTTCGACAATCCTCGCTTTTTCATTGTCCAAACGGTACAGATTAATTACGTTTCAATTGAATACCTTTCGCTCGCCGCACATGCAATGTGCTCCAAATTTAATTATGCACTCAGATTATCACTTAACGCTGCTTTTCAGTGAAATATGCTAACTATATTGAACTTATCGATGATTCAATGATTATGATAATTATTCAATTAATTAATCATTGATTTGAGGCCAGTTGTGACGCAAGAGTAAAAACTTGTAACTGTAAACGCGACAGGTTGTGAGTTCGATTTCCACTCGAGGAAATTAAATATTTAATATTTCTATTTCTTTGGTCTGGTGTCGAGGCAAAGTGCGGTTATAAGCTTTGACTCAACGCGTACTGTCTTCAGAATTCAGCGGAAAATGGGAAACGGCGTGTGTTAACACTAGGTTTCCTCTGCTTTCTCTGCTGTGTGTGATCATGCGTGAGACTAAAATAATGATAATAATAATATAAAGACATAGTTGGAGATTCTCGTAACTGGATTTATTTATTTTTGTATATCAAAGAAAAGGCCGTAAATTTCATCTTATGTAAATACGTGTTGGGTTGTCGTCAACAAATCTTATTGTCAACACTATGAATTCCTAATGTATCACGATGGGAGACTGATATATACTGATATATGAGACGTTTTGTTCATTTCATTGAAGGAAAATACGCTTGTCTACATTATTATTTTTAATTTTGTACTATTTATTCTGTGCTATAAAAACAAAAAAAAAATGTTTATATATTTGTGAATTCTGAATAGAATTGAATATATTTGTGAAAAAACAATGAATTGGGATTTAAAATAATTCATTGAATTTATTAGATTTTTTAAATATTATGTCAGTCTGTTGCGTCTATTTGTCTGTTTGTACACGCACATCTTTTGAATATTTGGATGACACTCTTTATATTGTAATATTTGAGAACTAAAAAAACTAAAATAACCAATTAAACCAAATTTCTCTAAATACAATATTATATAAAATGAAGCGGGCAAAACCGCGCGGGGGCGCGGTTGTATATAAAATATTAAACTAAAAGGATTTCCTTTTGTTTATCATGAAAAATTATACAGAAAATGTTTTTGTATATTCTATTTATTTAATATTAATATTCCTTAATATGTCGCCATCAATCAAAGCTTCGTGGCAGAAAGGTAAATTATAAAAAGTTATAAAAGTGACTCGGTGATACGAAATGTTTTGTTGTGCTCTCAAGGGATGCCTTGACTGTTCTCCAATAATTACTGTTCGGTATATACGAGTATAAGTAAATGTACAAACTAGAGTTTACTTCGCTTCTGCTCCATTCGCTTACCAACCCAAGTTCGCTTCGACCGTTGCAATGATAAATAAAAAACTTTGAATGATACCTAATAAATCAGCTTCATGCTGTATCCCGCATACAGCAGGAAAGGCAGAGGGAACCTAGTGTTAAGACATTCCGTTCCCCACTTGCCACCGAATTTTGGAGTGACTTACGCGACGGTTGTTGGATCGATCTCCACTGGTTCTCTCATTCTTCAGATATTCATTTCTTCGATCTGGCACCTACTAGGTAAAAACCCGGCGTTTGGTTCCCCCACTCAACAAGCAATGCATCAAAATTCGGCGTAAAGTGGGGAACAGAGTGTCTTAACACTTGGTTCCCTCTGCCTACCCTGCTGTGTGCGGGATACAGCGTGAAGCTGATTTATTTAATTTATTTCTAATTAGCTCTTGCGTAAACATATTTAAGACCTGAACTGAACTATTAAAATTTAATGTTGTTATAAGTTTATTAAGAGAGGTGTTTACATTGGGTTAATTCGCATTAGTTCTCTAGGGGAGGGTCCAACTGATACTTGAGGGTAATCTTTGTAAAACAAAATAACATATAAAGGTTTATTTTGTTGTTTTTACAAAATAAAATAAATTTAATTTTTAAAATAAAAAACTTTTCTAAAATCTCTAGTAACCAGTTTTATATAGAAATATAAAAACGATTACGCTTCGAGGACGACGGCACATGAACTACATGTGACAATATTTCTGATCTTCTCTTTAATAAAATAAGAAACTTCTCAGAATTCAATGGTTTCACCGTGTGGATGACCATTAGGAGGGTAAGGGAGTTGGAGCAGTGCCTGGAACTTGCGAGCCAAGTGTAGGTTCAAGGAGTCCTTTAAAAAATATCATTTGGTTGATTTTATCATGTTATCCAATAATGGAAATTAGATGTGGAGTTTCTTTTTTCATATACCTTTTTATATTTATTTAGATGTGAACTTAAAAGTCACTTTTCATTCAAGGCTTAAATTAAATTATTATAATAACATTAATCATGCTATAATTATATAGGCTCGTCTTTATTTAGTAGTATTTATTAATAGTTGATTTTATGGTGATATCTAATAGTTTAGTAGAAATTAGGTAGAGTATTTTATTCATTTCCTTTTTTAAATTTAATTTGAACTGAACTTAAAAGCCGAAATCTCTTCATTCAAAGCTCAAATGAAATTATTATAATAATATCAATTATGCTACAATTTTGTAGGCTTGTCCGTATTTTCAAGTAATATCGCGAGCATGCGCTAGCTGGGCGGGCGGAACTTAGAGCTGCATATCGCGCGTCGAGAAACTAGAAGCACGACGTGTTTGCTATTTGCTCAATGTTTATGAATACTTTGGACGAAGTAATATTTATATATACATAAAAAATAGTTAAATAATTTAAATATAAACAAAAGCAATTAAATATTCTTTTTAGAGGTTTTATGGTACTAATGTCAGTGATTAACTGTTATAAGTGAACTTTTCTTTTAAAAAAATGTGTTCTGTTCTATAATTTAAGAACTATTATTTTAAAAGTAAAAAAAAATATGGTAAGTGCTATTTATTTCATTTTTACATATTTTTTTAAACTTACGGACAAGTTGAGTTTTCTCAAAAAATCTGATCTAGAATCTGAAAATGAATCTGAAAAAGTTCAATCTGCTCATCTCAGCTGTGTGATCTGTTGGTTACGAATTACGATACGAAATTTTGTTATATTTATAATGATGCCTAACATAAATATTTATAATATAATTTATAAAACATGAAACAAAAGTGGTCTCTGTTATAAAATATGAAATATACATTAAATATGGTTATTTTTTGGACAAACGCCAAATAAACAAATTACTTTTTTAATTATATGAAAAAGTAAAAATGGAGATTTTGTTTGTAATAAGATCAGATAATATTTCATTACAGTGTTAAATTGATCTGCAATTGTATGATCTAATGTAAATATAAAATCTAAATATAATTTTACGGCTATTATAGAATACGTTTAAACTTCATATATAATATTTAAGGTAGAATAGAATAAAAAAAAATATTGCACACAGAAATTTAAAAAGAAAATAGATAACAGAAAATAAAACAATATATGTTTATAAAATGTATGCAAATGCGGCCTTATTGCTTCAAGCAATCTCTTACCGGCAACCCTTGTAAAATAAAGGACTAAAATTGTTGTAAGATATTTATTCATATAAGTATAATATAATATGGGCACAAGATACAGGCTATTATAGTCCTTGTATATATGATGATATATACGAATAAATGTATAAAGTATAGTACTTGGTGTGGACATCGGCAGGCGTGTCGATTGGTATTTCATTGGAATAATAGTAAAAACGGATTAATAGAAAATATTAAATTGTTTTTCTTACTCACCCAACTAATTAATATGCAAATATAAACTGAATGAATATAAATTGAGCGAATACAGAACTTGGCACCCACCCCATATACATCTCCAATTCTTTCGTCGGCGAAGTCGAGACTTAATGAACTTGGCTATCATTTCACGTTTATGTTTTTTATGTTATATTAAATATATGTTGCGAGAGATCCTTTATAATGTTCGTGGATATCATATAATATTGACAGCTTTCGGGTTAAATATTAAGGGCACTTTGGCACATATTTTAACTTAGGTAAAGCATAAATCAAATGTTTTTTGACAGGTTTCTTCTCAATTGCATAGGATTACAAGTAAATAATTTCACATAAATAACAATTATTGAATCATGACTATGAAGTAATAGATGATGATGATTATTTTTTTAATATTTTCCTTATTTTTAATTTCTAAATAGATAACATAGCCATCGGAACGCAATGGTACAGCGTCTCGCTGTGCAGGCGATAGTTGTGGGTTCGGTTACCACTCGGACAAACGGATTATTTTAAGTACATTTGAATTCGTAATTCGTTAAAAAATGTGAATTTGATATTCACCACTCAACACCAATGTCTTTCATTGAAAGAGAAACCTGAAAACAGAGTGTCTTGACACTAGATTTTCTCTGTCAATAATAAACTAATTTTTGTCATGAATGTGGGTAGTAAAATGTTTATTTTGATAGGACTTAACGTTTTATATAATATGTGTTCTTCTTTGCGGCTTACCAGACCTAGGCACGTATTGATGTTATACAAGAGCTTTACATTGACAATGGCTTAGCTTACACAATTTCTAGTACACAGCTTTCACGCCTTCGTAAGTTTTGACTTTAATATTTAACCTTAATACTTTATATTCGAGGAGTAGACTCTGAGGAGTTTTTAGTCATGGTCTCCTGAGACGAACTCATGCGTGTTGTGTCCTGTAATGGAACTAAAAAATGTAATAGAATAAATATTATTGAGGAGATAGTGAGTTCAGTTCTCATAAAATATGACAAGTATGTCCCTTATCTTGTTATGTTAATATTTATTTTAGCTTCACACTGTATGCCGACAGAGGGAACCTTAGAGTTAATACACACCGTTCTCCACTTTCCGTCGAATTCTGAAATCATTACGTGTCAAGTGGCTGAACTCAACGCCGCGCTTTGCCTCGACACTAGAGCGAAGAAACGTAAATATTAATTTAAATAAATATTTTATGCCCTCGAGTGGGGATCGAACCCACAACCAGTCGCGTTTACAGTCACACTTTATGCCACTGCGCCACATCTGGCGAATACTACGTATAAACAATCTTCTAGATAAGCTTTGCAAGCAAGAAAAGCTATTCAAATTGATTTTATTTATTTTACTTCTTGTAATGCAGAAAACGTTTTTTTGTCTTTTTATGTGTTTTTGTTTTAGTTTTTTACAGGATAACAAATAAGTGAACATGCTTCTTAAACCCCAAACTTAATGATAGCAACCCACCAAAGTACTAGTCAATAAATAACGAACCATTACAATCTTTAGCCAGAAAAATAATATAGTACTCTTCTTAATTATTTATAAAAACATTATACAATACATTTTTTTAAAAACATATTATATAAAGTTCAGAAAAAAACCTGCTGGCTTAAAATTTGACCGACGTGATGAACAGATTTTTATATGTACGTACGTATAAGAATTTATTGAAATATAAACGTTCGCAACTCCTACTTTAATTTCCACAGGGTTTTCATAGACCTGGATGTAGCGAATGGGAAAATGCCTTCACATTGCTATGAAAGTAATAAAATTTTATTAATATTTTTTTTATTTTGTCAATAAGCAACAATTTTCATATCTACCTACTGTACTTTCTTTATATTATTAGCTTCATGCTTTTCCCGTTCATAGCATATGAATGACAATGTGCATATACTTTTTATATGCAAGCAACGAAAGTTTTTGGTTAATTTTGTGATACATTTTTATTTTTTATGTTATAAATTTTACGTGTTTGTTTGTCTGTCTGTGTGTCCGTCTGTGGCAACGTTACTCTTATTGTAGAATTATTGATTCGTTTTGATTGCGGTTTTTTTTTTAAATTTATGAAAATCAGTTTAGTAGCTTAAGAGCTACAAGCGCTTTGCCAAAATTATATTTGTGATCGGAGGCTTTCTAAAATATTAAATTTAGCTAGTTTTATATTGAGAAATATAGAAACACAGAAATAAAAAAAATAAATATTCACCGAGTGGGATGAACCCACATCTGGTTTACAGTACGACACTGACACCACTGCGCCAGGACGCCATGCATTATAATTATCAATAAATAGTTTAAAAAGCATATATTTCATGTACTTTAATAAATATGTATAAACTGATATAAGTAAGAAGACTAATTCTCAGTCTTGAAAATATTCAAGCTTAGTGAAAGAATTGAGTGAAAATAAAATAAAAAAAAAAACACCCGTAAAGTTATTTGAAATCAATAAAATAACTACATATACCTATTATATGTCTATTAATTTTCCGTTAATTTAAACGTACCAGTGAAGCGATCGTTCGGTCGGCTCATCAGAGAGATATTTTAGTAGAGCGTTAGTGTAGCGTATAGCGGTTTCCTGTATATTTAGTATGCGCTTATAATTATTAGTTATATGCCAAATAATTGTTGTTTTGAATTGTTAATTTTGAATTTAAATTATTCTTCTATCTTCTCTATCAGCAGAGAAGAACAGATTGTAGAAAGAAAAAATAGAGCTAGAGAGCGCTTTTTATGGTGAACTTTAACATTTTCTCGGGTCGGGTTAGCAGTTAGATTGTTATTAACGACTTCGACTAGGGATACAAGTCTAAAAATAATCTAAGAGAAGTTTCTATTTGAAAAACAACATTTTATATTTTATGGCTTAAATTTTCAGTAGATTATTAATAATGGATTTCTATAGTTTGTGGTTGTTATGGAAACAATCTCTTTTGTAGCATTTTGTAGCAAATTGTGAATTATGGGTAAAAAAATTCTTTCAAGTCTATCTTATTTCATCTTCACATCTTATTTCAAATTCACAGTGGAATAAGAAATATATTTGAACTGATTGTGTTTTTGTTTTTATTTTGTTACTAGAACGAAAATGAAAATAATTCTTTCCCTTGAATAGGAATCGAACTCACTCTCTCACAACTCACATTTTTTTATACAATCACAATATCAATAGTTACGTTATTTTCATCACTCTGTTCAGTAGAGTCAAACACGCTGTAACTCCAAATTAGGCGCAAAGTACAGCGGGTTTTATCGTACTATTAATATATATCTGAAAAAGCGTGAAACATTAAAATATATAAAAAATAATTTCACTTTTTAGTCTTTGTAAAAGAAATCAACACATCCGTGTTGACTCCTTTCCATTTTTTCTATTTAAATCCAATATCTAGGCTCTAGGCTATCAATGAGGCTTTGTTTTGCATTTATACGAAAATAATACCTTTGTTAGTACAATCTATAGCGTCTATGTTTCTGGAACGTGGAAACGACCCTAGAGACAATAAAATCATTGAACTAGTAAATCCGTAATTTATTTTATATCATGTGATAAAAATCAGCTACCATCGTTTATTACAGATCATTATCGAATTCTTAGAAAACACCATTACAAGACAAGTCGTAAAATTATTAAGACAATATATACATATAGTTAAAGATAATAAAAGTAGTGTACTCTTAATTATTTTTAGGGATCCGTTCCTCGAAAGGAAAAAATGGGACCCTTATAGTGATCATCTAGAGATGGCGATGAGGTATCAAGATAAAGTTAATAACAAATATTCAGGACTACGGTCCTGTACAGTACAGAAAAAACCAAGCTCCTATGTTAACGCTATCTAAAGATAAGATAGAAACTAGCCAAGCAGTCCAAACCTATAAGATACTCTTGGATCTACAGTTTAATATAAATAAAAGAAAAAATCCGAAAAGTGAGAATTTAAAGGTACTTCATATAAAAAATATTACAAACTTATATAGGGTACTATTTGTAGTTCAATTCATACAAAATGATAGCATATGTTCGCAAACTTAAGTTTATCAACTTTTATAACTTGTACTTCACATTCGACAATCCTAAAATTTTTACTGACACTTTACCGATTTTTTTGTATATAAAATTGTCAACAATATAGGGAAATCAGTGAGCTTTAAAGTCCAGATGTACGTTAAAAATTAAGCATAATATATACAAAAGAAATATGCATGACTTCTGCATAATCAATTAGAGTACAATTGTATAAATAATTATATTGATAATAAACACAGTTTATATAAATAGACTTAATTATGTATTTTTCTTGTTGGTGTTCAATATAACTTACTAACGTGTGTTTTATCATTGATAATTAAGAACCCCGACACAAAAAGCTCTAAAAAGTAAATGCATAACTAGAAGTAAACTGACAATCTAACTATAACAAAATATGTTTGGGAGCTACGATGCCACAGATAGACATACGTCAAACTTATAGCACTCTTCTGGGTCTTTCGTTTCGGTGATAATATAAAGTTTTAGAGACTTCTGATTTCGTACAATCATCAAAATTAGTTAATGTCTTTTGATCGTACAAAATTTTGGCAAAGTTATCATGGAACTTTATGACCTCTCGTAAAGGTTATTTTATGGTCTTTTCCCTATTGTCACCATATCTATATTAAATGGAATTTAATATAAAATAAGCAAAAATATAACAAATATTAAATAAATAATGAATGTATCTTTAAAAGTTTATGAGACCAAAAATAACATCTGTCTAAATATATCTCTATAAATTATATAGTAAATAACTGATTGGAGGATTTTTGATTAGAGACTGTCGAGTTTAAAAAATAATATAATTAAGCTGGTGGAGTTATTCAGTCGTCACAAAACATTTTTTGAGGACAAAACTTGCATATTTTTTTTAGTGTTGGCAACCCATTGAATTCTATATGAAATGACATAATAGTTCTTTTAAGAATAAACAAATTTAAATCTAATGTCGATTTAAGGCAAACCCGTTCCCTTTTTCGAACCTACGATTACTAATACATTTGCTTTTTATTTTTTCTTTCTTAATATACACCCTTATCATAACAACTTTTTAAAGAAAATATGAAAGTTATATTTGTAGGTTTAGAAAATTTACTATAAAATTAAAGTTCCGCCACTCAACACGCTTTATACTAGGTTCCTTCTTCGTACCTTCCTGCATGGGATACAGCATGTGAAACAGAGACAAAGATAAGACGTCTCTCACCTTAGAAATCCAAGTATTACTCGTATAATAGCATAAATATTTACTTTTTGCTGAACTTGAACTTGTTGATTAAATTCATTGTACCAGACTGGTATTGACTGACTGACCTAATATATCAAGTACATATGTCAGTATATAGGTATATAGGCCAACACTATATTCACAACTAATGAAATTAATTTTGCTTAGCTGCTACACCTGTATTCCCCGTACCATTCAATTGGTTCTTTTATAATGAAAGTCTGTATTGTTATATATTTAGCTTATTTTTCTAATAAAATTGTATTATGATACTATCTTAATAATATTTTAGGTTACCCGATTTTTTCGTTTATTAATAATAAGATTATAATTTTAAAAATAATTTTGTGTTTGTTGTTTCTTTGTAAAACAAGATGGCTAAGTTTTAAGTTACAACTTATAACACAATTGAGAATTGATATAATTAACTGATCAATTTTAAAATGAAAAAGCGAAGCGAAAGCGAAGCTAAAGATCGGAATATATTAACGCAAAATTTTCTCTGCCTACTCTGTTAGCGGAGAAGTTAAAAAAAACTGCTAGGTATGAGAAATTAAATAGAGAACAAATACCGCATAGTAAAAAAAACAGTACCCATCTATTATCTGGCACAAATACTCATATTAGCCAAATATAACGCCAACAACACTATCATCACTCATCGCTAAGCTTTTCACAATAAAAGCTAGTATTATCTATTGAATGTTTCATAACAATTTGAATTTCTATGAAAAACATTTTATGCCTATTCAGTCGTACAAGGACAACGTTACTTTGTATTAAAAATCCGATATTATTACATTTAAACGGAAAAATATAACAAAAGGTTAATAATAAAATTTATGTAAAATTCTTTTTTATTTTGTTACTGTTTAGAAAACAAAACCTAATAAGATTCACAAGAGACAGATGTTGCAGTCATAAAAGGAAAATTACAAAAGGTTTTGGCGTTATGGTGGAATAAACACGAATTAGGGCTGAGCTTGTGTGGTACGAATATACTATATATAGCTGTCAAATAGTTTTATTTATTAAGTAGAATATAAAGTAAAATGAAGAGAATAAGTAATAATTATATTTATAATAGTAACTTGTTAATCATTTATGATAATGTGACACCAGGATGGTTAAAATTATAGTGTTAGCTTCACACATTCCGCACATAGCCAGGGTACCCAGAGGTAACCTCGGAACGTAGTGTTAAAACACTTTTATTCTACATTTTATATATTGGTGTTGAGTGGCGGAACTGAACGCCGCGGTTCACCTTGACACAAGAGCGAAATTTCAATCAAATATAATTATGATGCGAGGAAATCGAAATTAAAACCATCATGCATAATCAGACCCTTTGTACTCGTAATAACGTTTATAACTGCGAAGCTACGGCATCACTTCATATATGATATTGCAACCTAAACATCTATGGCATTCTTGATTGATATTGTCTGAATACACACATACTCGTATGTTAATTCCTGAGATTCTTTGATGTTGAGTAAGCGTGAATTGTTTCCTCTCCCATATCCTTTTCCCCTTTTCTCTGCCTGTGTGTGGACCAAGTATAAGGAATTTGGTGATTCCGCAGAGATTGATGGACCCGTGAATCTAATCTTCGTCTTCAATTGGACTAAGAATATTCCATTGTAAACCGTGAAAATTTGGTGATAGTTAAACAGTTGAACTTTTATATGCATTATTTATTGCTATGAAAACAAATATTAAATAACATGATAAAATAATTAATAGGATAAGAATTTTAAAAATAATTTTTGACGTGTTTATAGATATTATTTCCCAAAATATTTAATATAAAGCAATCAATTTATAAAATATAAAACTAATTGATGCAAAAGGTTTTAATTTTAATAATACTGAGTGCACGGAAGTTCCTCCTCGATTCACTTAACTGTCTATCACACTAATGTCCGCGCCCCTGCCGTTTACATAGGTGACGTTAAATGAGCGAAATGTATGATTTTATATTGTACTAACTTAAATGTTCTTTCATAAATAATTGTAAATGCGACAGGTTGTGCTCGATACCTCTTCGAGGAAATGAAATGTTTGTCTCCATTTTTTTCTCTGCTCTCCTCTGGAGTCGAGGCAAAGCGCATGTCTGTGAACTTAGCAGAGCATTGTCCAGCAGATCAAAAAAAAAATGGAGTTCTCTTCGCATGCACCTGAGTTCTATAGTTCCTAATAGGTTTTATAAATAGTTCTGTCGTTTTTACCCCTGAAAAAGTTATGTAAAAAAATGATCTGCTAACTTCCCTTGGCAGATCATTTTTTTGCAAATAAAAATCGGGGCGAGATCTGCACTCATAGGGATGAATAAAATAGTTCCTGATAATTTTTAACAATAGTTCTGTTAATTTCACGAAGAAAAAAATTTTTAAA
>JAKRZM010000337.1:122176-140744 GCA_036379175.1 Heliconius cydno galanthus
AAGTATTTAGATATCTTTTAAATAATTATATTAATTACTGTTACGTAAAAATGTGAAGTTAAAGTTTACGTCCCGACATAGAATTCCAATCAGGAACAAGTATGTGCGCAGTCCCGCGGCGTGCTTGTCACTAGTTTGCATGACAAGTTACAATTTGATCTCTCCAGGATTTGTCTTCTTTTTACAAGCTATCTCACCTAAAGTATCTACACAAGTTTATTTAGTAACCTCGATTTACCTAAGGAAAACGCAAGGTATAAGAAACGCTTTTGTGATTTCAATTCTAAGACAGTGAGAACTGTGAGAAGAAGTAATGGGCTCTCCAGACAAGCAGCAAGTAAAGTGATAAGACAAGCAAGTGTGTGGCAGACACTTTAATACGCTTACTGCATAAACTGTTCTATAGAGCTATTTTCGGTTCAAACATTTAGAAGAATATAAAAATACTACAAATCCTAGCATTCTACTGGCCTTGCTTACGATGTTGTCTATATAAGACACAAATATAAGCTCCTTGTCAAAGTTAATACCCAAGTCAAGCCAAGATGTCAAGGACAGCCCTTTATATTGTATTTAGTGGATCTATAGTTTTCTTATAAAAGGCCAATCAAAGCCTTATTGAGGCCAATAGTGGCGCACTGTACCCTGCAAGCACCAGCAGACAGGGTGAGCCTACCGTTAAGAAAAACGTCGAATTCTGGAGCCATTGCATGTTGAATGGCGAAACTCAACGCTGCGCTTTGCCTCGACACCAGAGCGAAGTAATGAATATATTAAATATTTCATTACCTCGAGTGGGACTCGAATCCACAACCTGTCGCGTTTACATTCACACGCTTGTACCCCTTCGTCACGACTGGTCAAAATTTGTATATAAAGGAAATAAAGTAAAAAATTGTATTGATAATATACACTTAAAATATTTCGAAATTAACTTTTAAGTATTAACTTAAAAGTTAATTAACATTAAAAATATTTCGAAATTAACTTTTAAGTATTAACTTAAAAGTTAATTAACATTTAAAATATTTCGAAATTAACTTTAAATGTATATTCTCAATAATCACACCCGTTGAACACACTCTCGCCAACGTAAGTATTTGTTAAAATATACGTTCTGTATATTTCATTACAATTATTAAGGTCAATTGCATTAAAACATTTATTTATTATCTATGTGACAATTTGTGGCAATTGCAGGCAACATAACGTTTAATTAGTAGCATGTATGAATAAAATAATGTAAATTGAGTCAAATATTTTAACTAATGATGATATTAAAGCAAGTGCCTTGCTATATCAGTCCCTGGAGTCAGACCTCCTGGACGCCCAAGGAAGCGCTGGCTGGATGTCGTGATGCAGGACATGAGAGCCAATGGTCTAACCACCGAGGACGCAAAAGACCGTGCAAAGTGGAGTAGGTTGAGTAGGAGGGCAGACCCTGGCAATAGCCGGGATTAATGCCAGGAGGAAGAATGATGATATTAAAGCAATTATTAAATTTTGAATACAGTATAAACTATAAAGTACTTGATGTTATTGTTAAAACGATAATTTTGATATGTTACTATAAAGGAATTTTGATGTATAGTATATTGGAGAATACTCAAAGACGTGTTTGGTGGCTGAACTCAATGTCGCACACCAGAGCGGAGAAATGAAAATACCTACAACTATCAGGTTTTCATTCAGTTCCTCTCTTATTGCATCATAGTAGTCTTAAATGGTAATAATTTTTGATAACTTCTTATGGGAGGGTAAACCGCTTCGTTATGTAACGAGTTTATCTGACTTCCTCTTTCTCGTTCATATGGCAACGGCAGGATGGCTTCTCTCTCACTAACCCACAGTACTAGCTGTATTTCAGAAATACGCTTCAATTTCCTCTCTTCGCATGACTCAGTGTTTGGTGGGCTATGGACATATACAATTCAAGAATTGTAACTAAGAATTAAATATATTATATAATCAGCAAATGATTTGACTTATAAATAACTTTTCGTTACATAAAAGTTAAGTAATAATATAACTTTTTCTCAAATGAAATAACTTCAATATTAAATATTTCAACTTAGATTAGTTTAAGTTATCACTTTTGTTGGGTGTCCCGAGACGCAAACGTAAATTTTAATAGAATTACTACTGCGATAGTAGTAAAAATATGTGAAAAATATAATTAATAGTTTAATTAAGAAAATTAAGCAAATATTAAAACATTAAGCTACAGTTACACATGCTCATTACTAACACAAAAGTAAGCCATTATTAAAAAAATACCCATAATAGCATGTGTGTCAAACCATTGCTAATAATGAGCGTGCTAATAATTTCGAGCTGGAAAATCGACAGGTGACGAAATATATCTAAAAATTGTTATTACTTGTATATATCTAAGCAATGAGTGCCTATGCCTTGTTCCTTCTTATTTTCTTTTTTGATAAAAGTATTGGGATACATTGTATCCAAATTCTGTAGAGAGAGCCACAAAGGGTTTTCCATGTTTTACTAACTGCAATGCACCATTGGTAGAGAGTTTGATAGAATATCGAGTATCGAAGTTTCCAGCCCGCACTTAAAGTGCTCCATTATTTGCTTTGAGTACACTTATAACCGAGAATTCTTAAAAAAACCATGCTAATAAATAAAAATGTGCCAATGTGAGTTTCACTTTCTTTTCAATAATGCTAATAAGCATACCATTTATTGAGCATATGTAACTGTAGTTTACTTTGAAAAGTCCAATCATTCTGTGCCATTTACCTATGTTTTTAAAGAAGTTGAAAACAAACCAAACTGATTTTCAGCATTTTCATAATCTACCTATTTCATATTTTCGATCTCAAAAAATCTTTGAAACAGGGTTCATAAATATTAAATAGTGCTGCAAAATCGTTTGACAATGTAAAAGCTTGTCTACTTGTCTAATATCAAATATTACTGTCACGTCATGCTTATAAAATATTCATATTAGTTGTACATGAATGTATCAGCTGGTCTTTGATATAAAATCTATAAAAACAATTATATATTTTCTAAATATTAGATTTTTTTTAAAGTTACAGTAAACTTAAAGTTATATAAGCAAAATAAAGAGCAATATTTTATGGTATTTTTATATCAAAAATTTCTTCAGTGTAATAATTGATTGTCTACTAATTAATATATTCAGGTTCTCAGGGGGTCTTTTGATATGAACAGTTTTTAATAAGGAATTGGAAATATTAATATATTTTCTTATCGATATAATAAGGAAATATTCTGATGAGTAGGTGTCACGTAGGCACTTATGTGCATACTGCTACAGTATCGCTAAACGTCGCTTTTCGTTTTACAAGTAGGGGAGAGCGAGGGCAAAAGTTCCGATTTTTTTAAACCTCAAATATTGTTACGAATAGGTACCTATTATTACAAATATATACTAGAACAACACTGTGTTACGATCTAAATAGGATAGGGTTTATATTTATTTTTTGGTGATCTGTTGAGTTTGTATTATTTTGAGCTAGTGAAATAGCCATAGAGAATGGGGGGGGCAAAAGCTACTGACTCTTTCTCTTTTACCTCTTTCGAATAGTTCACATTCTTCGTCCTCTTCATTCAAGGGATCCGGTCCTCGAGTATGTTACGTGGGTTTTCAAAAGAATATTTTCCTATTACATAAAAAATTAAGCTAAGCAAAAAATATTAAAGGAAAGGAAGAGTATTAAAAAGGAAATATAAAGCTAAAAATCCATAAAATATAACATTATCTCCAAATATAACATCATACATAGTGAAAATTATGGAAAGGATTTTACTTTATCAGTTTCAAGTTTCATTGTCTTAATTTCCTTTATATGCTGGCGCACGTCGCGTCGTAGCTTGTTAGTATGAGAACGTATTCGCACTAAGGAAGCGGAGTCTACGATATTCCATTATCAATTTCGTTCTCGTATTGACTTTTTCCAGTCTTTTGTTTTAGTTTCTAATAATAAAATTGATGCCTTATTGCTATTTTTATAAACACTTTATTTAGTTTTTTTTTTGTTATATTAAAGTCAGGCAAAACTAGCAGTCGAGGCCGTCGTGGTACAGAGGCACGAGGGTCTGACTACAATACGACGGCTGTAGCTTCGATCCCCACTTGGGGAAATTAATTATTATTTGTAAATATTTTTATTTCTTCACTCAAAACTCGTACTGCGTGAAAAATTCGCCGAAAGGTGGGGAAGGAAGTATTTTAACACTAGGAACCCTCTGCCTAACCTGCTTTACGCTTTATGCGGGATACAGCGTGAAGCTGATTTTAAGATATCAAATCTGAGTTCTATATTGTACCAAATGATTATAAGTGTAAATTCACGCCTTTCATATGAAAGTTTGTATTCGTAGCACGCCTTCACGCTCTTTTAGAGACTATCTGATAGTATCTCAATACATTTTGTCCTAATTCTATAATCCACATATAAAAAATTCTCTTATGTACTAAATTTTAGACTAGAAAAAATAGCTAGTATTTACGAAAAATTCCAGGTAGTACCTGGTAAAAATGAATATTAATATTCTAGTCTGGTAAAAGTTGGTAAATGGTAAAAATATTTGAAATTCGGAACCATATTTGAGCTACACAAGTAAAGTGTGTGTATTGTTCGAAGATTGAAAGTAATAAAGGTATCTACGTTAACGACAAAATATAAACGTTAAAATACTGATCCTCGAGATACCCAATATTACACACGATTAGATTCACGATATTGATTCGCATTAAAACGTTTATATCTCCTTGATTGAAAATATTGTATAAGTAGTAATACTAGTACTTACTAAGTAGTAAAAAAAATGTAGTAATAATTTTGAGGCCAGTCATGGCGCAGGGTTTCGCTTCCAGAATACGGTGGAAGTACAAGAAAAGTCTTAATAGGAACTGAGTATCTTGAAACTAGATCCCCAGGTTAACTCTACTTATCTTGCAATTTGATAAAAAAAATTTTTAAATCTTGCATGTGAAGCTCATACTAATGAACCTATCGTGGCATAGAAAAATCGCGTATATTCGGGGATTTATGATATTTTTTTCAATCCTGTAAGACAAACAATTTTAATAATTAAGAGAGAAAGGAAATGTCTTAATAATATTTAGTAAATTAGGTTCAGCTGTCCGCACACAGCTAGCAAGACACTACGTTACCCACATACGTACCCAGTATACGATCTCATCACTTTAGAAGGAACGTCTTACAAAAGTAAACAATCCGAGTAATGTATTTTTGTGAAATTCTCTTTTTTTCTTTGCGATGGGATTGCGATATTAAAAACACTCGGGACTAAAAACGAATTGGATACCTATGTGATACGAAATACTTGTAATATTTACAAAATTTTACCTGAGTTTTTAAATTTTTTCTTCGCATACAAACTGAAAGTAAATAAAAATGTATTAATAACGAACTTGACGAAGTGTATTTTTTGGACTGGGTGAACCGATTTTAAATTTTTTTTTTATTTGAAAGGTGAAGCTTCCCGAATGGTCCCATTTTTTTTTCAGTCCATGTCTGACAATGGTATCTATGAGAAAATCACATAAGTCTTAAATGTGCATTAGGTATGTGCGCGACAAATAGCCGAATAACTCAATGTCGCGCTAACCGATTTTGATGATTCTTTTTTTATTTGAAAGGATACACTTCAAGGATAATTTGGTGAAAGTTTGGTTAGGTTTCGATTATGGAATCCGGAGAAAATTGAGAAAGTTTGTTTTTTTTGGTCAAAAATTAATTATACTGTAATAGTTACAAGCAAAAACTTTTTAAATTGATGTCAGAAGTGAGATTCCTGATCGTTGCATTTCTTTTCAACCAATCTCAAAAAAGAGGATGTTCTCATTTTCAACCAACTTCAAAAAAGGGAGATTCCGAATTCACCCGAATACTTTTTATGTTTGTTCTTGTCAATATACCAAAATGTAACTTTGCACAAAAATAATAGCTAATTAAATGAAGTTTTACATAGAACAATCACAACCACTCGTTGACAACCACTACCACCACCATCACCACTCGTTCAAGAAGCATCATTTTAAGATCTACCCATCACTAAAAATCGTAAAATAAATTAATTTTTAACAAAAACAAAAACCGACTTCTAACAACGAACTAAAAAGTGAAAAATAATTATACAAAGATTTTATAATTTTGAAGTCGTTGTCGAGCTAATTCTACAACACCTTTACTACAATATCTAATTACTAAGCCTGTTTGTTTTACTTGGCACCGACTTCAAAATTATAAAATCTTTGTATAATTATTTTTCACTTTTTAGTTCGTTGTTAGAAGTCGGTTTTTCTTTTTGTTAAAAATTAATTTATTTATATTTTTAAATGTATTTTTTTTTATTTTAATTTGTATTTAAAAATGTAAAATTGATTCACTAATTTAATAAAAGTATATTTTGATAAAAGCTAAATTGTAGATAATTATATTAATTACTTCAAAGTAAAGAAAATTAACATCTTCAAGAAGTGAAACAAAGTGACATGGGGGTGAAAATACGTGTTTGAATGTGATTTGCCTGCTGTGAAAGAAGGGTTGTGAATACGTAGTCAGCTTAGCTGATCGAATCCACAAGAAAGAGTTACACAGAATGGCAGGTACTAGCGAAGATGTCACGGAACATCCTCAGCTCGCTTGGGCACGTCGAACGAATCTGTGATGAAAGAATGGCAAAAAAGACTCGCACTTAAAAATGTAAAGACTAAACGTGTTATGTATTTCTTATATATTTTTATGCATATAAGTGCATATTTATATCCTTTTCTTATAAGTTACTGTAAAACGATCTCGAAGGAGATTGCTCGAAGAATAAATTTGGTTAAATGTAAATCCATCCGTTATTTTGTACACACATATGCATATTGAAATTCTTATATTGCGATTTATGGGACGGATTACACGAGAGGTTACAAAATACTTTTGGAAGATTGAATGTATATAATATGAGTAAGAGGGCGCATTAGTATCATATCCAGGCTTTGTTCATGAATAGACAAGAACTATTTATTCATGGTAATAATTTTATGGTACTTATTAATTATTTTTTTTCTCTTATTTTTTTGCAGATGCTACAAATAATGAATTTGAAGAGAATAAAACTTTAGGAAAGGATGCTGGACTCAAACAATTACACCAATGATGTCGAATCTACATATACCTTGGCGGTAACAGAACAAGTGAACAATGGATCAGACGGATTGAATAAAACCCAATACAACTTCTCGTTACAAGATGAATTCGTGTGCATATTAGAACCTGAACCCGAAGATTATATCTCTACATATGTTTTTCATATATGTGTATACATAATGTACGGAGTCATATTTGTAATAGCACTCCTTGGCAATGGTTTGGTGTGCTTTGTAGTGCAGACCTCACCGCGTATGAAGACAGTGACCAATTATTTTATAATGAACTTGGCTATCGGTGACATGTTGATGACGTTATTCTGTGTGCCTTTTTCGTTTGTGCCCATGCTAATTCTGAAATATTGGCCATTTGGTCCAATCATGTGCAAAATGGTGAATTATTCGCAGGCAGTTTCTGTGTTAGTTAGTGCTTATACGTTGTTAGCGATATCAGTGGATAGATATTTTGTGATTACAAGGCCGTTGAAGCCGCGGCTTGGTAAGACGGCGGCTAAGCTGGTGATGTGCGTCGTATGGTGCGGTGCTTTAGCGACTGCTGCCCCCATACTTATTGTATCGCAGCTACAGAAACCTTCATTATGGCATCAAGTCTGTGAACTGTAAGTGTACATTTATTTCGTTGTAACTTTAAATGTTTTATATAATTTTTTAAAATTATACTATAGGAAAAGTAAATTTTAACGACGCTATTCAAATTTTAACGACGTTATTTAGTCGTAATAAAATTTTATTCGTTGAAACAGTGACAATTTCTGTCTCTTTATAACTCATATATTTATTAAAATTAATAAATCAAAGAGATATTCCACTGAATAAATTATATAAAAATCAGTTTATTAAGGGAGGTCGAGGCAGGGGAGGAAGGGAATGAAATGTAGAAATTGTAACGTGAACTGTTCCTGTTCTTATCTCGGTTTAATCTCCTGGCTAGGGGTACAGCAAAGCTAGAAAAATGGTGAAATCAAAGCGACATATAAATAGATATATTTATTTTTTTTATATTTTGTAGCAGGCAGAGGAAATTTTGGAACCTAATGTTAAGACACACTGTTCCCATTAAGACACTTCCGTTCTCCAATTTCCTCCGAATTTTTTTAAGACATTGCGTATTGAGAGGTGAAACTTAACGCCATGCTTTGCCTTCTTAACAGAGCGAGGAAATAAAATGACTAAATATTTAATATTGGGGGAATATTAAATATTTAAATATTTAGTAATATTATTCCCCCGAGTGGGAATGGAATCCACAACCGTCACAGTTTCAGTCTCACGCCTGCCTCTGTGTCAAAACGACTTCAAAGTCAACATTTTGCGTATATAACATTAATTATTTTCTTTTTTACGATACCGAGCGCCGAAAGGCTGTAAAATGATAGCTGATAAGGTTTTAATATTATTACGTTGAATTTATGTCTTCAGGACATCATACATGACACATTGCCTGTCGTATAAATAGGTAATTTCTCGGATTACTGATTTTTGAGTATAATAAACGTGTTATGAGTACCATCACGCTGGAATCTGCCTTAAGAAAAACCCTTCTTTTTGCTTATTTTTACCCACAAACAAGAGCAATAAATATTAAGTTTTTATTTTGTACTTTCAATTATTATATTTTGAAATATCAATATATTAACACGTGAAACAAAAACTTGATTAAGCGACGAAGCCTAGTATTTTGCCAGGTGAAACCCTATTACTTTTAATATTAGCTAAATAATATTAGTAGAAACTGATTTTTTTATTTTGTTAAGAGGGCGAAGCCATATTTTATATATAAGTACTATGTTTGGGGCTTTAGCAATACAATAAGTCTATCAAGTTAGTTATATAGGTACACTCTATCAATACTTAACCCTAAAATCGGTGGAGAATTGGCAATAGAGCAGAAGTGAAGCGCTGATAGAAGTGATTAGGACTCGAAATCGATGTGCTCATCTGTCAACTTCAGCAAACCAATTGTATCGTAATATCGTAAATATCATTTACTAGCGGACCCGGCCGCGGCTACGCCTGCTTGAAATATAAAAATACAATTTCTATAGAAATATAATTTCAATCTAGATGAAATGCTAAAAGTGACTATTATATTTATTTTCATAAGGATGAATATCAAAATGACGCGGTAACGAACGCGGTCGCGTAGCGACGACGGTTGTTATTAACATGGCAGAATAAATTGCATGTCAAATTAGAAAGTATTTTAATTTATTAGTATATATGTGTAATGTAATATTATATAGCCTATAGCACTTCTGAAGAATGCAGCTTTCATACAAAACAAAAACAAAGTAAATCGATCCAGTAGATCCAGAGATCTTAGCGTTCAAACAAACAAACAAACAAACAAACAAACAAACAAACTCTTCCGCTTTATTATATTAGTATAGATATGTAATTTCGATACTTTAGATATTACATGCAAATTGTATGTGGGAAAAATATGAAAAATATCTAAAAAAAAGAGTGATGTTTTGATATTATTAAATGGTATTTAAAAGATTGATTTGGAGTTCATAAAATTTTCGTTCGACTGCGCCCTAAAAAAATAAACTTCTAATTTTTCTAAATTAAAAAATTCTGAATAAATATATGTATAATAATAGCCTTGTAGACAGCCACTTTGAATTTTAATTTCATGATTAAATATCTATTCTATTATTATGATTATTTTTGAACACGAAATTATAAACTTTAATGATAAAAATTGTTTCCCCCATAATTCCTTACAAAAGCAACATAATTTATATTAAAAATTATTCATTCGAGCCCAGTGCAGCTTTCCCATGCTTATGGGGCTAGATCCTTTATACACTTACAGTGCCATTTCTTATATAAACGTTTCGCCTTGCGCTATACGCAAAATTGAATTCCGCAATTCCACTCTAAATATATACGTGGAATGTTTTTAATAGATTTTCTATAATAGAACTTTCTACTTAACTCTATTTTGAACTTGTTTCTCTGAAAAAAATGCGAGATGTATTCTATCGTAATAAAAATCAAAATTAAATTAAATCAGTTTCATGCTGCATCAAGCACGAAATGGAAATATAAATTCAAATAAATATTTAATTTCCTCGAGTGAGGATCGAACCCACAACCAGTCGCGTTTTCAATCACACTTTGTGCCCCTGCATAAAAAAATATAATAAGATCATGAAAATAAATAGATAAATAACATATTTTTTTATTTTAGTGATATATGTAGTGAAAGGTGGTCCAGTGCCAAGCAGAGCGAGCAATACACCTGCGCACTACTTTTACTGCAGTTCGCGCTACCACTATCCGCTTTAGTTTACACAT
Source organism: Heliconius cydno galanthus (assembly GCA_036379175.1). Classification (NCBI taxonomy): domain Eukaryota; kingdom Metazoa; phylum Arthropoda; class Insecta; order Lepidoptera; family Nymphalidae; genus Heliconius; species Heliconius cydno. The sequence goes on from JAKRZM010000337.1 coordinate 132,660, forward strand.
ACGGGCGTATCGCTGGCGTTGTATGGGGCTTGCGGCCTCCAGGAGAAGCTGAGACTGTGAGGGATTCAAGGATACAACACTCTAAGCGGAAGGTCTTAATTTGTTTCTCTATCTTTTTTAGTTTCTGTCTGTATCCCGTTAATAGCAAGGTAGAGAGAGATTCTTTCTCGATATAAAAATATAATGTTTTATTTTTTTCACTCTGGTGTCAAAGCAAAGTGCGGCGTTAAGTTTCGCCACTCTCACTCAAACCTGCAAAATCCAGTGGAAAATGGGCAACGGAGTGTCTTAACACTAGGCTTTCTCTGCCTGCCCTACTACATGCAGGATACAGCGTAAAGCCTAAAAAAAAATCAATAGATAATAATTAAAATTATTTGAAAGGATTACAATTTTTTTCTTATTACAGATGGTCAAAATGATGTTGACAGTGGTAGCAGTGTTCACAATATGCTGGTTACCATTAAATATATTTATTGTGAGTATCTACCATAATCTTCAAATATGTAAAAATATTGTTTATTTTCTGTAGTCTAACTTTATTTTACTGAATGTACAGATTAAACTGCCAAGTTGGGAAACAGATTAATCAAGTGTTAAATCCTTAAACAATTATGAAACTATATTTATGGCGAAATCTAGTCTTGAAATTTAATAATTAAATTATTATATTTACAATTACAACATAGGTCCTCCCTTTACCAATCCCTGTTATGAGAAAAGATATTAAGAAAAATAGTAATTAATTTTGCCGTCTGTACGAATCTTAATTTCAATAATGAATATAAGAAATGAGAAAAAAAAGCATTACATAAAATACTTTTGGCCAACACATAGTTACAATAGTTCTTCCTGTTAGTTTTCTGTTCAGCCAATTACGAACTCCGCCTGTTACGTAAATGTCATATAAGTTTCTTTGTTTACGAAAACAATTTTACCAGTTTGTTTAGCTTTATTATTGTTTTTTTTTATAATATTAGATATGTATGTGTAATATGCATTATCTCATTACTATCATTGTTATTTTTAATATATTAAGTATAAAAGGTAATAAACCAGTATTACATATTCGGCTCTTCTTAAACTGGAAGTTTTCACAACCTGATCAGTATTAGTTTTAGGCAGTCTATTATTATTTTTGGGTACCGTACCTTTAAAAAAAGGTTAGCTTTATAATATCAATTGATTTTCCGTCTGTCTGTTCGTTTGTGCCATAATGTTATATGTCACGTTCTCGTTGACCTACAATCAAGAAATCGGTATGGATCCTGGATGGGCGATACCGACTCGCACTTGGACGGTATTTTTATTATTGCAATCGCTACATATTAATAATACTATAAATAATATAATAATATAATATTAAGATAAAGAGACCACATAGGTGTAGCTACTAGCAATAAAATAACACTTTCATCAAAAAAGAAAATAAATTCTTGGAACGTGTAGGAAACCATACTCGTAGCTGTTTTGATTAGTATAAAAGTTCAAGATTCTCAAAATTTGTATCGTAAACATTTTATGAAATGGAGAAACATTCTGAAAATAACATGTTTAAATAATAATATATAGCAGAAAATATTTTATGTTTCATAAGAATTCTACTGAAATATAAAATATTTTCTTTTACTAATTGCCGTAAGAGTCATGATAAATAAGCAGGAAAAATATTTTATTTAAAGTAACTTCAAAGAATAGTTTTAGTTGTGTCTAAGCAACTACATACTACTATAAATGAAATAAATAAATAAAATAAAATAGCCTTTATTGCTGTTTCTCTCTTTACAATAGATATTCATAACATGCCTATTTTCTATAAAGTAAATTGATTTTTAAAATGTTTATTTGTCTAATTTTATTCATTGGCAACTGGATATTTGAGTAAAACAGCTTATCTATCGACAAAGGCCTCCTCTAAAGAGTTCTATGTTTTCCTGTCTTTTGCTAGACGGGTTCATACTGGACCAGCTATTTTTTTGTTGTCATCTTCCCATCTTTTCAGTTGTCTGCCTTTATTTCTTTTGCTATTTCTTGGGTACCATTCCGTTTCTAACTTAGTCCATTTTTCTTTACTTCCCCGTAACATATGTCCCGTCCAACGCCTTTTAAGCTGTCTGTACATTTTTAAAATTTGTTTTCTTTTTAATTTCTTGTAAGTTCACTCTGTCTTTCCTTTTTANAATGAAATATGTAATATTTTCATGTGCACGCTCTGGTGTCGGTGTTGAATTACGCCACTCAATTCGCAATATCTCCAGAATTAGGAGGAATGCGGAAAGTGAAGAACGGAAGTGCCTTAACATTATATTGCCAGGTTTCTTCTGCCTACCCTGCTATGCTCAGAATACAGCGTGAAGCTAAAAAAGTATAAACCATGGCGTAGTTCCGACTAATTATTACGCAATATCTTAAGAATCGATGGCAAAGTGAGAAAAGGAGTGTATTAACACTAGGTGTTAACATAGGTCCTCCCTTTACCAATCCCTGTTATGAGAAAAGTTATTAAGAAAAATAGTAATTAATTTTGCTGTCTGTACGAATCTTAATTTCAATAATGAATATAAGAAATGAGAAAAAAAAAGCATTACATAAAATACTTTTGGCCAACACATAGTTACAATAGTTCTTCCTGTTAGTTTTCTGTTCAGCCAATTACGAACTCCGCCTGTTACGTAAATGTCATATAAGTTTCTTTGTTTACGAAAACAATTCTACTAGTTTTGGTTAGCTTTATTATTGTTTTTTTATAAAATTAGGTATGTATATGTAATATGCATTATCTAATTACTATTATTGTATTTTTTAATATATTAAGTATAAAAGGTAATAAACCAGTATTACATATTCGGCTTTCCTTAAACTGGAAGCTTTCACAACCTGATCAGTATTAGTTTTAGGCAGTCTATTATTATTTTTGGGTACCGTACCTTTAAAAAAAGGTAAGCTTTATAACATCAATTGATTTTCCGTCTGTCTGTTCGTTTGTGCCATAATGTCATATGTCACGTTCTCGTTGACCTACAATCAAGAAATCGGTATGGAATCCTAGATGGGCGATACCGACTCGCACTTGGACGGTATTTTTATTATTGCATTCGCTACATATTAATAATACATTATTAATGTTTAATATATTATTAATGTTATGACTTAAAATAAAGAGACCACCTACGTGCAGCTACCAGCAATAAAATAGGACTTTAATCAAAGAAGAAAATAAATTCTTCGAACGTGTAGGAAACCATACTCGTAGCTGTTTTGATAAGTATAAAAATTCAAGATTCTCAAAACTAGTATCGTAAATATTTTATGAAATGGAGAAACATTCTTAAAATAACATGTTTAAATAATAATATATAGCAGAAAATATTTTATGTTTCATAAGAATTCTACTGAAACATAAAATATTTTCTTTTACTAATTGCCGTAAGAGTAAAAGATAAATAAATAAGCAAGAAAAATATTTTATTTAAAGTAACTTCAAAGAATAGATTTAGTTGTATCTAAGCAACTACATACTACTATAAATGAAATAAATAAATAAAATAAAATAGCCTTTATTGCTGTTTCTCTCTTTACAATAGATATTCATAACATGCCTATTTTCTATAAACTAAATTGATTTTTAAAATGTTTATTTGTCTAATTTTATTCATTGGCAACTGGATATTTGAGTAAAACAGCTTATCTATCGACAAAGGCCTCCTCTAAAGAGTTCTATGTTTTCCTGTCTTTTGCTAGACGGATTCATACCGGACCAGCTATTTTTTTGTTGTCATCTTCCCATCTTTTCAGTTGTCTGCCTTTATTTCTTTTGCTATTTCTTGGGTACCATTCCGTTTCTAACTTAGTCCATTTTTCTTTACTTCCCCGTAACATATGTCCCGTCCAACGCCTTTTAAGCTGTCTGTACATTTTTAAAATTTGTTTTCTTTTTAATTTCTTGTAAGTTCACTCTGTCTTTCCTTTTTATACCTAAAACACTCCGTTCCTTTGCATTTTGGCAGACTTTTAATTTGCTTTCTTGTACTCTTCTGTCAACGCCCACGTCTGGCAACCGTATAGTAAGCATGGCATAATGCATATTTCATATATTTTCTTTTTCCCTTTCATTGGCATATCTTTATCCTTCATTATTTCCCTATGAGACCAAAAACGTTTCCTATTATTCGTTATTCTTCGTTCTAATTCTTTTTTCATACAATCATCTGATATCAGTTCGCCCAAATATATATATTCTTTTACATATTCTATACTTTCGTTATTTACTGTTATTTTTTCATTAGTTACTATTTGTTGGGCGTTCGTCATAATTTTGGTTTTAATTATATTCATTGTCAGTCCTGACTTAGCGCTTTCATCAGATAGTTGCTGAACCATTAACCCCAGAGTTCCAGCGTCCTCTGAGAACAGAATCAAATCATCTGCAAAACGTAGATTGTTTAGGTTTCCGCCATTTATATTTAGACCTCTTTTGGTCCAGTTTAGATTTCTGAAGATTTTAGATCTCCAGCACTGCTGAAAATAATTTGGGAGATATAGGGTCTCCTTGGCGTACACCCCTTCTTATAGGAAATTCTTTGCCCATAGATTCAAGTTTGACTTGTGCCATGCTTGCTGTGAGACGTTTTTAATTATTCGTATCTATTTTTCTTGCACTCCTTGCTTTTTCAAAGCATCCCAAATATACTCGTGCTTCAATGTATCGAACGCTTTGTTAAAATCAACAAACTCTATGTAATACGTTTTATTATATTCTCTGTATTTCTGTAGCATACTACTATATTAAATACCTAATATACTTTTGCTAAAAGTGGAAAGTTTTTTTTATAAATTATAATAATTCTTTATACATTGTTATGTACGTCATGCCATGTAATTAGAATAGTGCCAAAAGCGACTAAAATGTTATTACCGTGATAAATATAATTGAAATGATTTAAAAAAATAAAGTTATACATATACTACTAAGGATAGAAAAATATTTTTAGAATACGTAAAAAACGTTTCATAGCTCTGCTTTGAATAAGGCTAAGAGCAGTGTTGAGTTTCGCCACTCATCACGTTATATCTCCAGAATTTGGTGGAACGTGCGGAACTGAGTGTCTTAACTTTAAGCTCCCTCTGCCTACCCTGCTATGTGCGGGATAGAGCGTGAAACTAAAAAAGATCATAGTAAGGCAAGAGAGAATAATATTTATTAAATATTTTAGAATAAGAGAAATGTTATTACAAAAGGTACAATTTTTTTTAACGTAGCGGTCTCGAAACCGAACTGTCAAGCGTACTAACCACTAAGCCCCAGGTACATTCTTAAGCCACGTCGAAATTCTACAATTGTTACAATTTATTTGTTGTTATTTATTTTATGACGATATCGTAGAGAAAAAATTTACATGCTATTATAGTAAATCTAATATAACTGAAAATTTTTAGTATAGTAATATTTATTTTTTTATGGTACAAATTAATATACATATAACTTCAATAATATTTTGTAGTACTCATTTCTCATTCTATAAACCAAGAGTTTTTTTCCAAGAGCTTATTCGGTTAATCCTTCCTAATGGAAGGTCGACGAAGTCAAGAGTTTTTTCACTTTTTATTATAACTGTAATTCGCTAAAAATTGGTTCCTTATTGAATTGTGAATAAAATCTATTGATTTTGAACTTATTTGTACTGTTATTTGTAAGTATATAGTATTTATTTTATTTACAGCTATATGCTGGATCCCGCTTCTACCAGAGTATGGGGAATAATGTTAAAACACTCTGCTCCCTTCCACTTTCCGCTGAATTCTAGATACATTGTGTATTGAGTGGAGGAACTTAAGGCCACGCTTGAACTCGATACCAGAGAAATGAATATATTAAATATCTCATTTCTTCGAGTGGTAACTGAACCAACAACCTGTAGCGTTGACAATCACACGCTTGTGGCCCGGCGTCAAGACTGGATTCAATATAATCTTTAATTAGTTTATTTTAATATTTTTAAATAAGACATATAATTTTCTCATAAAATTTATATATTTTAAACACTTATATTATTCACTTGTATTATTTTTAAAGTTGTCTGGCCTCTTAAGCTTAAAGATACCAAAAAATATATTATATTTTCCTTATGCCATGTTTTTTGATTGGCGCTAATGGAATCTTACACTTGAATGGTCATAATGGATTCTTCCATTATATTATACTTTATGAAAAGATAATGTTTAAAATTTTATACTAAATCCATTAAAAGTAGAAGTGGGAAGTCAGCCCCGGCGACATCTGCAGAACCGTGCGATAGCAAGCGCGACACATTTTAAATTCGACTCCCACCCGAGGAGATGAAATATTTAATACGTAATGCCTCCGGATATCGGGGGAATGTAAAACGGACATGGCTTATTGGGAACGGAGTCTCTTGACACGAGGTTTCCAGGTTCCCTCTGTCTAAGCTGATATATACAACGTGAAGCTATAGCAAGCGTAGAAAAATAAAAAAATATTATATGAAGAAAATGAATTATTTAATTTTAAATTACACTATGTATCTACTATTATTTCCTCAACAATACTATTAACATTCCGTTTATTCAGTCACTGAAATCGTAAATTATAGCAACGCAATTTCATCGTGTGAAATTTCCGGAAATTTTAATTTCAGAGTTTTTCAGAATTCTATAGATTTATAGAAGCCGACTCGAGGAAAAAATTTAATATTTCTTTAATAATCCAAGTCACGTTTTCGATTGTTCACGATAAATATTAAATTATTTGAGTATCAAAATTTTCCGTTTTATAAATTGCGAAAGTTAATATTAAAAGGAAAATATTTACTTAAATGTTTGAAAAGTATTGTTTCTTAATAAGTTTGTTTTTTTCAAAGAGTTTTAAATAATTCAACTGTAGACAAACATGGGTTCGATTCTCACCTATAGGAAATGAAGTATTTAATATTTTCAGAGTCAATCGTAATAAAAACATTCATTATTATATTTCCACGAGTGGGAATGGAACTGGCAACCCCATATATATATAGTAGATACGTACATATGTACGTATCTACTTTCATACTAGAATGACATTGACAATGACACATTCTATCGTTAAATTGTAATATTAAATTCCTCGAGCACAAAGTTTTCTTGCAAATAGATAAAATGCTAACGGCGGTAAAATTCCAGTTATTATTATCTAGTAAATTTGTTTTTCTTTTAATCCTTTCGTTCTTCAAGGTTATAATAGGATTACAGTGTGAAATAATCAATAAAATAAGTTCATTATGTTCGACAAATGATACGTTTATTTTTTTTTATTTATATTCGAACATATTTTTTATTTAAATAAACAAAACATTTTTTTCTAGTCCATTTTGATGGGACAAACTTATTAAAAATATTTGAATAAAAAAATCCTCGAATGATATAATTGAAAGTGCAATCCTAATAGGTTCCTAATCCTCACTTTAATGAAGGTATTTTATATAGTTTTTTAAATGCAATCCTGTATGAATTCAATAAAAACAAGATGGAAATTAATAAAAATATATTCTTAAAAGTGAAACGTATAGAAAATAAAATATAATGCTATGTATTGTATCCGTATATCAAAATTTGTTCCAAATTGTTACCTTCAATATTTTTATTAAACATTTTATCTTAAAACATATAAATATGGGAATTAATCGAACATAAAAAAATTAAGTTCCGGGAAAAGAAGCCAAGTTTTTATTAATACTAGACCGCTTTAATCAATAAAAACCCTTTAAGAGTTTTAAAAAAAGTACTTTTTCACGCCTTGGTAAGAAAAATAATACCTCATTCGGAAAATTAATTTTGTAGGTATATTAAAAAGTTATTAGTAGAAATAAATAAAATAAAAGTACTTCCAGCGTCAGCGGTAAATCTTATTCTAAAGCAAGCCAGCAGTTTCATCCAAGATATTATTTTAAAGTCAGACAATTCTAAAGTGAAATTCATCATTGGCCTAGAGCCACTTCTTCAAAAATAAAATCAGTTGAATAAATTAAAACAAAATTAAACAAAGTCTCTGATTACGTCAGAGGGACGAGAAAAAAAAAAAAAAAAAAAAAA
>JAKRZM010000338.1:0-15898 GCA_036379175.1 Heliconius cydno galanthus
ATGTGAACGGAGTGTCTTAATGTCCAAGTAAATGTTAAGCATTTTTATGGAATAAAGATATTTTGACTTTGACTTTGACTTTAACACTACGTAACCTCTGCCTATCCCGTTGTGTGCGTGATACATATGCGTGATAAATTATTGATAAATTATTGGGACTAAACTTGTAGGTTTTTCATTTCGAGTGAAAAATGGAGAATTAATAGACTATTAGATTCTTGCAGCCTATCTTGAAAATGTATATATCGAAGAACAAACTGTATAAAGAAAAAAAAAGAAAAATAAAAAAATCGAAACTCACTGGTTAGCGTCCACTGCTGTTATTTCTACACCTTCTATTCTTATAGTTTCATCAACATTTATTACTTGAATACACTTTGGGTTCACTCCTAAACGCGATATGCATAAATTTGCTAAAAAAAAAAGGAAAAAATGTATTAATAGCAAAAAAAATAGAGAAGAAATAAAAAAACAATATTAAATTTTATTACACTTTTTTTGACTTACGGGAAATAAAGTAAAAGCTTATAAATACCAAAGATGGACAGACAAGCACATGAGTCTTGTAAAGATTCTGTTATTTGTTATTTTAAACAGAATCCTTAATTTTTTTTAGCTTCACAATCCATCCCTCAAGAAGGCACAGGAAAGAAGAACCTAGTTAAGACGTTCTGTTAAGTGAACCTATTAAGTCACTTCCGTTGTCCATTCTCCGCCGAATACTAAAGGCATTGCGTGTTGTGTGGCGAAACTCAACGCAGCGATATGCGACCTCAGAGCGAAGAAATGAAAATATTAAATATTTAATTTCTACCAGTGGGAATCGAACCCATATCACACACGTTTGTGCCCCTGGGCAACGACTAGCGTTAAAAATATAGAATAATATAGAATAAGCTTGTTACGCCAAGTTTTCCCCTCCAAAAAGTTAATAAATCTTTTATGGGTCTGAGTATACGTGTACCTATATAATAAAATTCCGCAGTGTATTCTAAGTTTGCCACTTCCAAAATTTAAAGTATTTGTAAAAAAAATTCTAACAAGTAAAGCTTATTACACTGTACAAGAATGTTTGGAGGATGAACATGTATGGAATTAATGTCTATTGAATGTAATGCAGGATAGCTGCCAGCTAATGTAATGGTAAAATATACCATTGACTGTAGAGTTTCTTGCCGTCTCTTCTCAGCAGAACTGCCTTCCGACCCGGTGGCAGCTTTTTGTTGACTTGTACATTCGACGATTCAAAAGTGCTTGTGATAGTTTATTTGAATAAAGAATATTTTGAATTTGAATAATAATAAATTACCTGTTATTTTAGAGCAGAATAACAATTTATTAAAGCTCTTTCGTAGCCCGGCGTAGTGGTCTGAATGGAAATGCGTAAGGAAGTAATGTTTCACATTAGGTATTTCACCATATGAAAAAGCATCGACGGCAAAATGGGTACCTGTGACAAAAATTATTTAAAAATATAAAATAAATCAAAGTTTGTAAATGTCACAAAGTTATCTAATGCCTCAAAGATTGAATCTTTGAGGCCAATTTGAGAAAATGAGGTCGTGGCGCAAATGTTAAATGAAATATTTAATATTTTCATTTCTTCACTCTGATAAGAAGGCAAAGAAAGGCGTTCCGATGTGCTGGATACAGTGTGAAAGAAAAAAAACCAGGATAAACCACAAATGTATAAGGTTGATCAGATAATGAACAGTGATGATAATTTTAATTATAAAAAAATCTAGCATAAAAACACTACAATAAAAAAAAAAAGTACCTGCAACAATTTTAAAATGAGGAATTTTTCCAGCGACCACAGATGCTCTATTGGATTTCGATTTTAATGGTAGATTAAATTGTATGGAATCCACATTTCGTTTAGGCGAACAGGAACCTGCCCCACTTCTCCTTGATCTTGCAGACGACGCAGGTCTTTCTTCAGGAAGTGTATGTTTAATTTCTTTTTTTGGTGACAGTAGTTTTTTAAGCTGCGGGGATTTCGAATCATTTCTATAAGTTTTATCCGATGTCCTTCCAATATTGAGTAAACCTGAGTTGTTGCTCATTTCCGGTTTAACATCATTGTCTTTCACTTGACACACATTTTGCTGAATCTTTTTAACTTCCAACAAAGTTTTTGTAATTTTCACCCTATTAGTACATTGAAAGTATTTATCTATAGATATTTGCTTTAATTTATCACTTTTTCCATTTATTTCATGCCCAATCAGTTTCTTATCAGTAATTTTGGCCTTCAATAATTTATAATTTGGTGGCTGTACAATGACATGCGCCAGACTTTCAATAGCATTTGTATTTAAAAATAGAACTTTGGGTTTGACATTGTTATCTGTGGATAACTTTCGCTTTTTAATTTCTAGATTAACGGTGACAGCTTTCCTTTTTGGTGGACTGAAAAGAGATTCGTCCATATTTGAATTATATTCTGAATTAACTTCAGATAATTGTGACCCCTCGATTAGTTCACAATCAATATTTACATTGTCTCCTTCATGTTTGAGTTCAATTTTTTTTAGATTACTTTTATTTGAATGTATATTTATAGTATCACAGTTAGTAATGCAGAATGAAAGAGATATTGTTGGTTTCTCCTCACATTCATTATTTTCTCCTAGGCAGTCACTATTTATGATATCAATATCAGATACTGACTTATTATTATAAGAGTTAGTTTTGGCATAACCATTAATACTCTTTAAATTATTATTACCAATATTTTTATTACATTTCGGTACATCTAAACTAAAAGGACTATATTCTAGACTATTATTTAAAGATTCTAAATCTTCAATAGCTGATAGCCCTAAAGATTTTTCTTCAATGGAAATTTTTCTTTTTGGAGAAAATTTAAAGCTCTTTTGAATTAAATTATGTTTATTTAAATTTTCTTTCTCATATTTAGATACCTGTAATGAAAATTATAATAAAATATTTGTCAGTCAAATATTGTAATAATCAATTATAATGAAGTAAGACGTCCATATGCATACCTGGATTAAATCATTTTTCAAAAAGGATTTTCTTTTTAAAGATAATGAGGTAGAAAATACCGACTTCTGAAAATAAAAGTAGAATACTTTAAGATTCATTAAAATTCTAATGTAGATTGTGATAATGGTTACGTTATATACATATATTTCTAATAAAATTGACAACAAAAAAAAACTATTGTTAATCCTCATATTATTCTCATTCATCACGAAATCTCAAAAACTACATGTGCTAGGAATCTCAAATTTTGCATAGGAGTTATTTATAGGATGTGTTATTTGTAGGATGACTCCTAAGGGGTTGTTTTTGGGGTTGAAAATTTGTATGAAACTTTGTTACGACAAATGCTACGAGTCTCAAATTTTGCATGGATGTCACTTATAGGACGTACGTACTCATGGACGTACGTACTCATGGAGACATTAATAATAACGTAGTTCACGCAGGCCGGTAGTTATTTATAAATACTTGGCTAATATTGCACTATTTCATATCTTTAGATTTATCATGAGTGTCATTTTATATATTATTGGTGGTATTTATAAAAGACTCACTTGTGTAAGTGATATATTGTTTTCACTTTTTATAGTTCTCGGATTCAACAGAGATGGAATATAATTCTTTATATCATCGTCTTCACTCATTTTACATGGTACTTAACAAAGTTGTATTTCACTTAAATTAAAATTAAATATTCCATCTTAGGCATATCATCACTATTATTTGAACCAAAATTTAAGTTATTAACTTATTAGATCTAATATCAAAACAAAGTTATATATAATAATATAGTAAACACTGTAGGAATAGGAAACAAAATAAAAACATTGAACTCTCAAAATTGTCAAATTCTGTTGACATTGACAGATTTTCCATTATGTTGTCATTTTGCAGAGCGCAGATGTCAAAAAAATAATAATCGGCGGGAAATTAGAATTTTTTAAACATTTTAATTTCGTTCCCCGCACACACTTCGTTCCCAACTTTCCACCGAATCTTTGGAGGCATTGCGTGTTTAGTGGCGGAACTTGACCCCCTCCCTTTTGTCTCGACACCAGAGTGAAAAAATGGAAATATAAATTTAAATAAACATTGCATCTCTTCTAGGGGGGATCGAACTTACAACCAGTCGGTTTTCGGAGTCACACTTTGTGCCTCTGCGCCACGACTGGCCTCAGCTGGCTGCAGGATAGTTGCTATTAATAATTTAACTGTAATAATGACATTAAAAAGAGCAAGTGTTGAGTGTCTTGCAGTGGCGTAGCTAGGGGGGTGCGAGCGGGGAGGTCGCACCGGGCATCAAAAGGAAAAGGGCATCAAAGTCGACGATCAGTGTGTTTTTTTTTGGTTTTTTAGACCTTATACCATTTTAAAGGGCATCAAGTCCTCTAAGCCGCACCGGGCATCAAAAGGAAAGGGGCATCAAAGTCGACGATCACTTTGTTTTTTTTTTAGAACTCATCAAGAGAAAAGGGGCATCAAAGTCGACGATAAGTTTTTTTTTTTAGAACTCATCAACAGGAAAGGGGCATCAAGTCCCCCAAGCCGCACCGGGCAGCAAATACCCTAGCTACGCCACTGGTTTCTTGTCGGTTCCCCTCAGCAGAGCTGCCTTCCGAACATGTGGTAGCTTTATATTCATTCGGCGTTTCAAGAGTGCTTGCTAAAGTCTATTTGAAAAAATAATGTTTTAAATTTAACTTTTTTTTGTAAAATAACAAATGTCAATTACTGGTTCCTTGAAATTGCATGTTTCTATTTATCGAGATATATGTCGATGACATTTTTTTTAATCGTGGCGAATATCTTTTTTGTGGATTATTAATCAGGTTTTGCTCATTATAACAGTAAACTAAAAAAGTAAACAGAATATTTGGATATCTTCGAATAACTCTTTATGATAAAATACACACCCTACTTCATTTAATTAATGTGAAACATAAAAAAAACAAAAATATTTTCAACGTAGATTTTAATCATTTATTACTTGACACAGTTTGTATAATCCAATCAGTATAATATGATACTTTGGTGTATACCCCTGGATAATACTTGAGACCGCAAGCATATCCAAAGGACACCAAGCCTACGACCACGCCTTTATAAAGTATAGGTCCTCCTGAATCTCCGAAGCAGCCATCGACTCCATCAACATCGAGCTGACCGGCACAGATCATGGAGTCAGCAATAATTGCTCCTATCGTTTGATAATGTGTCTTACATTCTTCTTGGTTGATTATTAGCATCATAGAGTATTGTAGCTGATCGGGCTGTGGACCATCTTTCTGTAAAGATAAGTTTTTTTTTATTTTGTGACTTTTAGTGTTAAAGAGTCTTTAGGACGTTGTGATGCAGTGGTGTTGCGTTTTAATGTAAACGCAATGGTTGTAGGTTCGATTCCCAATCGGGGGAATGACTTATTTTTAATTACACGCTCTGGTTAGAAGACAAGACAGTCTCGAAAATTGGGCGAAATGTGGGGAACGCAAAATAGCGTGAAACTAACATAAGAATCTTAAACATAAGTTATCTAGGAAAAAATCAAAAGTAAAAACGTTTTAGAAAAATTATTTACGAAAATTACTTATAGCCTGTATATCGTTACAAAATATAATAAAAACATAAATTTAAAAAAACAAACCTCAGTCGCACCCCATCCTACCAACGTACATACAGAGTTAGGTACCAATTCGGTTCCCGGCTTAATTATAGTTCCTTGTCTCACCAAATTACCCAGAGTGAACCTTTTAGCGACAACGACCACGGCTATATCATTAGTGTAATAGCGCTTGTCGAACCCGTAATGAGGTACTATAGTTTTCACTTTATGCAACACACCCCCTCGGGTCCGATATGTGGAGCCGACACGGATTTTCCAGTATTGGGGTAGCGTGTAACTGGAATTAAATATATAGGATTAATATATTTATTAAGGCGTCGTGACTCAGTGGAAATGTAGGTGTTTTTTTTAGCTTTCAATTCAATTGCAGAGTATGCAGAGGCAACCTGGGAACCTAGTGTTAAGATACTTCCGTTTTTCGCTGAACTGGTGGTAAATTATTTAACGTCAACAAATTAAGCAAGTACTTCTTGTTTTGTATATTATTTGCCTTTGAATTTTGATTTTAATATTTACTTACTTTCTACCAGTATCCTGGTTGTACTGGAAGCAATGGGCGCTAGATATGACGTGGCGTGAAGTTATAATGACTCCTGCGCAGTGCTGAATGTAGTCGTACGTCCCCCATACATCTAACAGCATCTGGGCTAAGATTGGATATTGTTGTATGGACGTGGGGGATCCGTTTAGAACCCGATTGGAATATTCACTATTTACTGAAATTAAATTGAATATTTACCTTCTCCATGGACCATATTATTGTAAACATTGTTCTCTATAAAAGTACGGTTATAATATTCTATTTAAAATTTCTTATTGAGCTTAAGCTTAACGCGATTGGTAAGTAAATAAATATTCTTAATTAACTAAAGCAAAAGTTCGGCGTTAAGCTCTGCCACTCAACGCAATGCCTCTAAAAATTCGGCGTAAAGTGAGGAACGAAGTCTTGACACTAGGTTCCCTCTACCTTCCTATGTAAAGCGTGAAGCAGATTTTCTTGGTTATACGATAAATATAACAAAAAATCTCTATATCTACATACCTTCTCCAAAATATGGAATGAAGAGAATCCAAGCACATAATAACATTATGCGGTACTCCCAAACAGGTATATTTCACGTGAACTCGTCGCTAACTTTGTGTAATGTTAGCTTACTTCGCGACCGTTCTTTATACTTTAGAATCCAAATGCTATATAACTTTCTTGGAGCCTACACATCAAACTTTTACAGCTGTCATGGGAAGTGCTTTGTAGTGGGATTTGGTGATTTTGATATTTTCTATACTAATAATATACAAATTTCAATTATTTTTCTATTTAAAGATGACACCACTCGTGGCGCAGAGGCTCAAGTGTGTGACTAATCGATAGGTTCGATCCCCACCCCAACAAATTAAATATTTATTTTTGTCACTCTAGTGTCGAGGTAAAGCGCGTGGTTGAGTTACGCCACTCAATGCTCAATGTCTCGAGAAATCGGCGAAAAATGGGGAACGGAGTGTCTTAACACTAGGTTGCCTCTGCCTACCTGGTTTCCGCTATCCAGCATGCTATGTAGGATACAGCGTGAAGCTGGAAAAAAAGGTAATCCTGCTATAAAATTGCAAGTATCAAATACGCAAGTCGTTATATACCTACTCTTGTTGTAAACCGTAAATGATGTATAAATAATATCTAGTTTACATTTTACAAGCATCAATCATCCTAAGCTTCTCCAAGACACGTAGGCTATGATTACAATTAAAAAGTTTATTTCCTGACTTGAGAAGATAAGTGTTCGTTATCTTTCGTGAATTTAATTATTTATTAATGAAATAAATATTTAATGCGATAGCTAAACTTATGGAAATATTTATTTTTGTTAATTATGCGAAAGCCTCCAAATCACTAAAAACAACATCAGTAACTTCAGGTTTTTAACCTTGAGAAGCTAGGTAGAGAGGACCTAATGTCAAGTGGGAATCGAACCCATAACCATCGTGTTCACAGTCAGATTGCCGCTGCGTCACAACGTCGAATATTATAAAAAAATATATATTGTTTGCCTTTACTAGTGATTAATCGACTCTCAACTACTGTCACAGACACAATATTCAACTTCCTTAGCCAATTTTTTTTTATAATCTTTAAATAATAAAGCATAATATTTGAATTATAATTGAGGCCAGTGATGGCGTAGCGGCACAAGTGTGTAACTGTAGATGCGACTGGTAGTGGGTTCGAGGAATTGAAATATTTATTTAAATTTATATTTTCATTTCTTCACTCTCATCTCTTCCGTTATTTCTTGTCACGATAGCGGTAAATAGTATGTATTTATAATTACTAATTTATTATTACATATTAATTAAAGACGACAAGTAAAAATGGGAAACAAAACTAGTTATTTTCATAGTAATATGTATTTAAGAAGGCAGCTCGGTACAATTACTCATGTTTTTTCTGCCTGTGGCTGTAATGATACGGCACCATAATTAATTATTGTTTGTAGAAACCAATTAAATAGATCCATCTCTCGGGCTTAATACTAGTTACATGCCTCGAATTCATTTATTCTTTTTAAAAGTAAAAAAAAACAGTGAAGTGTGAATCATACTCGCCTATCGGGTTTCGTATTCAATATTGAACTTATAAATAATTTGTGTCCGTGGTAGATGGAATGGTACAGTTCTAATTAGGGCTGACATGGATTACTACGTGCAAGCCTTCCACCATCGGCCCATTCATTAATTTAAATAAAATAACCATCGCACGCTGTAGGCATGGGGAGGCTTCTGTTGAGTGGCGAAGCTCAACGCCGTGCTTTGTCTCTACACCAGAAATTATAAATTTAAATAAATATTTCATTTCCTCGAGTGGGGGCGAACTCGCAGCCAGTCGGGTTTATCGTCACGTACTTGTGCCTCTGCGTCACAACTGGCTTCATCAACTCGTTGCCCGGTTGTTGTAGTTGCTCTATGGCCCTACCTGTCTAAATCCCTGCCAAAAAGTTAAATATAGTAAAATATAGTTGTGTGATTTTTTAATCTTACACAAGTTTCTTATATAATCAGTTCTGCGTCAATATGCAAACAAATCAAAATTTTTGCTCAACATTTACTGCTATGAAACATAAAAAAAATAAGAAAGTAAACAAAAATAAAGTAATATGTAATGAAAATAATATTATAACTCATAAGGGATATATGAAATGATAAAATAACTGTTTTTGTTCAACATTTTTATTGTTATTCAAATAATCTGCTATTTATAAATAATTTCCATTACATAATAAAATAATTTATCTTATAATACCCTTATTTCTAATCGCTGTTTGTATTTGGCTGTCAATGCTTGTATAATATTTCATTCGACCTAATAGGTGTGTAACTTTATTTAAGTCACCATCAAAAAATGCTGTGGATAATTGTTTTTGCAAAGTTTTAATAACTTGTTTATTTTCTTTATTTAATTTCATTATTTCTTCTTCAGTATCTGCATTCTCCACTTCCTCATTCTTTTCCATGATTTCCATTAGAAATTCCTGACCTATTTGTGTGTTTTCTGGTATTTCTTTCCCTCTTAAGTGTAGCATGTAAATACCTGTTTTTGAAGAATATTTAATAAGATATAAATATTTGAATTTTGCAATGTTTATATATTTTAAATGAAACTATTCTAAATGGATTCTTATTTCACCATAGTGCTATTCATCTGGTTAAAGTAGTTTTATTTAAAACATTCATTTACAGTTGCCATTTGAGTAAACAAGTCTTAAAAAATTATGTGTTTCTTCATGTACAGCAAAATATAAGGATATATAAAATGACAATTCCATTTGGAAATGTTTATATAGGTTATTATGTAAAAAATAACAAATCTTATTACTATATTTATAAACTTAAAACATGATAGAAGTCATATTTGATGGTGTTCCACCAGCTTAACAACACAATTAGGATTTTTTTTCCTTTTTTCAATATTACAGATAAAGCACTGTGTTAAGCTCCACCACAAAATGTGCAATATGTCAAATTAGGGCTGATAGTAGTGGAGTGTTTGTTCTCTACATACACAGCTATGTAGCAGCTGATGAAAAAATATTTTTTTTAACTATTACATACATATGCACATATTTTTATTTCAGGAAAATTTTTACAATTTTTCATAACCTATTTACTTAATGCTATAATTAGTAATATAATGTGAATATTTTTGTACATTATCATTAGCATGATGATGATTCATATGAACATAAAAATGCAATAAGGAGACAAAAATTTCTATAATAATAATTAATCTTATTATAATTAAAAAGATAAAAATACCTCTGGTAAGTGGTTCCAATAAGATTTTGTATGCATCATTAACTAATGAAGAATATTGCGCTGATATTTCTTGCTCCTCTTTTTTTCTGATAAAATATAAAAAAAATATGTTATTTATTACATATTTAATTTACACAAAAAAAATGAAAACATTTATACTTAATTATAATTCACCTATTAGCATATTTGTCTGGGTGTAAATGTTTTTGCAACTCCTTGTATCTTTTTGCTAAATCACTCTCATCCAAATCATATGTTTCTGTTATTCCAAGAATTTTAAAATAATTTTCAGGTGTTTCCGGTTTTTGTAGTGCTTTACATTTGGAGCAGAATAAGTTAGATGTTAGAGGAGAGTCACTTCCGCACGACCAGCATGATATCTTTCTTATTTGAGACGAAATGTTACTTTTTGACATGAGATTCAAAAAGTTTCTTCTCAGAAGCATTATTGTATTTACTTTGCTTCAGTTTTAAGCTTTGCTGCTAAATCCTATAATTATATACAAGAGGAGGTTATAATTTTACAACAGTTTTGAAATGCACTATAATATAAATAATTGATAATCGAGACATTATTTTATATAAAGTTACGCACGTACGTACTACACAACATGTATATTAACTAATAAAATATTACTTCTTTATTACACAACAACAGAAATTCTATTTTAATCACTAATATTGTACTAAAATCTGTTCTGTTCTGTTCTTTCTAATATGGCGTTCCGAGCGTGCCAGTTGAGCACAAAATCACTTCGCCAGTGTCACGTTGAATGGAGAACTCACGAAAGAGGTTGTACGGTAAAAAAAGAGAAATAATATTACACAACAGAAAAATGCATGTTTTTAAGAGTGGTCCAGTACTAAAATCGTCATAGCTCAAAGAACAAATACTTTTTATGTCAAAGTCAAAATCAGCTGATTTGGTAAACAAACGATTTAGTGCGTTCAATTTATGTCTCCTTTTGATTTCCAATGACATAAATAAAAAAAATATATTCTATTGCAATTGTTAGCATAAATAGTATGTGTAAGTTTTGTCTTCTATTGAGCTTACTCATATCATATTAAACAAAGCCCTATTGGCATATTATTTAAAATTAAAATATTTTTAATATGAGTTCATTTTACTATTGTTTATTTAATTAAATTGAAATAGAACTTTTTATTAGATATAAGAAATGATGAAACAAAATCGAATTTAACACGAAATCATAACGAAACAACTAACAGAAAAGATTTTGATATTCATAATAAAAATATTTACAAATAAGTTTTATTGACCTGCTAAATCTAATAGCTGGCAACATCTGAAATTTGACGTTTGTTATTAAATTTATCAATAGGTCTGGTTTCTGACTTTCTGTTTCTGACTATAATCTAATAGTGCTACAAATAAATATAAAAACAATAGTATTAATAAACAATATCCTTTATAAATCAAAAACTATAACCAATTCAATTTTTTTATTTGGACTTTGGTCTTTTGTTGTGATTTCTCTCAAATATCATAAGATTTAGTAAATGCAGATTTGTGTAATATAGTCGACAATGGTTTCTTACTTCACAATCGACACCCCTGGTGAAATAACTAATTTTCAAAAAGAAATATCAAGTATGATGCATGGTTTTGGAGATAATCCCAATCCTAATGCAGCAACTGTAGTGTTAGTCGAAAATATTGTCTTACAGCAATTAAGGTGGATGCTACAAGAAGCATATAACTTGTCACTTATGAGAGGAGCCATATCAATAACTAATTATGATATTATATATTTAGTAAGGAAGAATCCTGTAAAATTAAAAAGACTCCACGATTATCAGATTAAATTGGATCGAATTGATAAAAATCGACAGTCAACAGTCGGTACTCAAGCTGAAGCAATTTTACCAGGTATTATATTAGATGATGAAAAAGACATAACAATGAAAAAGAAACGCACTCATATAGAAATTATTAAAGAGTTTGACGAAGCTGATGAAGTGAGTCAGATTAAATTTGACACTATTGAATACTTAAGAAAGGTCCGAGCTGCTAAGATTAGTGAATCAATGTCATTTGAAAAGTATGAAGCATACCATAAGGCTAGATGTGCTTCTTTTCGATCTAGTTATGGTCTTAGCAAAGGATTTGTAAAATTAGAAAAGTGGATAAACCCAAATAAAGAACTTAAAATAAGCCATTCAGCATTAGAAGTTTTATGTTTCTTAGCGTATGAGACTGTTGCAGAAATAGTAGATGCTGTATTTTTAATTCGACAAGACAGTAAGAAGAAAAGTGGAGATCCTTTCAGTAAATTTGAGGGTGGTTATTTTTGTAACCCTCAAAGCTTAAATAATTCTGTTTATATTAAATCTGGTTATGAAGGTGTCCCAGCCATAACTGTTGCAGAAGTAAGAGAGGTGTTGAGAAGATATTTCACACCTACAGTTGGCTTGAATGGTTTATTTTATAGAAACATGTGTATGGATTTGCCTGTGAGATTCATAGCAATATAAAATATTTGAAATACTTATATTGTATTTTAATTGATATCTCTTTGCAATTTTTTTCAAAATGATGTAATTTTTCATAATGTAGAGAAACATAGATAATTTTATTGATTCTATATCAGAATAGTCAGAGAGAATGGAGTATTAGACACTGTGGTCCTTGTGCTTGTTTCATCTTGTTGCCATGCTTTATAATATACAACTTTTCTTCACTTCTAACCACTTTCTCTTCCTTTATAATATGCAATGCACTCAACCAACACGCAGTGCCTCCAGAATTTGGCAGAAAGTGGGGAACAGATTGTCTTAACACTAGGTTCCCGCTACCTACCTTGCTGTGTGCGGGATACAGTGAAGCTAAATTAAAAATTAAAATTAATAAAAATTAGATATACTTTCGGCCCATATATTGGTATAGAGGCCAATGGTGGCACAGGGGCAGAAGCGTTTAGTTGTAAACGCGAAACAGTGGGTTCGATTCCCACTTGACGAACTGAAATATTGAATATTTCCATTTTTTCTCTAGTGTCGTTAGAATTCGACGGAAAGTGGAGTGCGGAGTGTCTCAACACTAGGCCCCTCTTGCGTAACCTGCTACATGAGGAATACAGTGTGATGCTGATAAAGAAGTGTATTGGTTACATCTACTCATATATTATACATGCAGGGGCTCCCAACCTTTTCTTGCGCAAGGACCACTTTTATATGAATATTGCTAGCAGGGGCTACTTTGTACGTATAATTTATATTGATAAACTGTGAAACACAAATTTTAATTTGGTGCCGTCGCGTCGTGGCGTAGCGGTACATCCGTCAGGTAGCGCAACGGTTGTGGGCTCGATCCCCACTCGAGGAAATGAAATATTAATTTATTAGGTGTACCGGTATGAAGTGAGCGTTTTCGCGTCCAACGCCTCACCGCACTAAAATTTAAATTGTTCGCGGACCATTTCTAGGCTTCTGCGGACCACTTTTAGGCTTCTGCGCCACTGGTGGTCCGCGGACCACTGGTTGGCGACCACTGCACTAGAGCATTGACTAGACAAGCCGACTAGGGTTTTGAAAGCACTGCCTGCAAATTTAATTTTCTAGCCTGAGTTATGGCCTGCGATATTGCAGTCTTGTTGCCTGCCTGGAATAACATGTGTATATAAAATATTTTTAGAATTGTCGTCATAGATCCTGGTGAATAGTGGCGCGGGAAGTTGTTGAAACTCTTATTTATTATTAAATTTCACGGTTTCACCGGGAAAAATGTGCTAGTTTTCAACATTTTTTGAATAACTTTTGTTTTTCAGTTTCACTTTGTATCTCGCGTATAGCAGGGTAGAGAGAGGGAACCTAGTACTAAGAATCTCCATTCCTCACTGAATTTTCGTGGTATTCCGTGTTCAATGGCAGAACTCAACGGGACTCAAATGGGGCGATATTCGGTTGCTCTATGCGTTCAACCAACACGTATAATAAATACCTCTAAAATAGGTGAAAATTGGAACAGAGTGATTTATTCTAGCTATCCTTTATCCATTATGTAATAAATGAAAAAAAAAAACGATGATTAGGGCCACAACATGTTATTTAGCTTCACGCTGTATCCCGCACATAGCAGGGTAGATAGACCTGAAAACCCAGAGTTAAGACATTTCGTTCCCATCAATACATTACGCCTTACCCGACTTTCCGCTGAATTGTGAAGGCATTGCGAGTTGAATGACGGACGTTAACGCAACGCTTTGCTTCGACACCAGAGCTAAGTAATTAATGTATTAAATAATTCATTTGCTCTTGTAGAAATCGAACTCACAACCTCTGCACCACGACTGACCTTAATATATATGAAATATACCTATACATTCAACATTCAAAACACAACATACGGTCGACGATAGCCAATTCGGCTTCCCTTCGGCCACTCAATTAATCGTTAGAATTGGGTCTCTCTGGAGGACCTCTAGGGTGAAGTGTTCTCGTATATTTCAACTATGTGCTTAGGACCACTTGGAATATGGCGAGAGTAGGTCGATATCTAAGAATGTTAGGTATAAGGGTCGAATGTGTTGAGTGTGTTTATATTTTATATATGTGGGGGGAAAATATGATTGAATTATTTGATGATTTGGTATATTATGTTTATTAAATGTTTAAGGTAAAATATATATATT
Source organism: Heliconius cydno galanthus (assembly GCA_036379175.1). Classification (NCBI taxonomy): domain Eukaryota; kingdom Metazoa; phylum Arthropoda; class Insecta; order Lepidoptera; family Nymphalidae; genus Heliconius; species Heliconius cydno. The sequence goes on from JAKRZM010000338.1 coordinate 14,596, forward strand.
GCTTATATCCTTATATAATTTGAGAAAACATTTTTTCTTAGGCTTAGAAAATAATTAAAAAAAAAAAGATAAATATGGAGGTCATAAATTTGTAATTTCTGTACTTTTGTATAAAAAATTAAATTAACTCGGAGGTATTCTTGTTTAATTAAGCACGTGTTAGTTAAAACTACTGATATAATATAAGTATAAAATAAATTAATTTATCTCTATAGGCTTACATGTTACATATTCAAATATGTAGGTACACGTTCAGAGTGCTATTAAGAGCTTAACCCCACCGCCCATTAGTTTTACAATTACACGAGTTTCAGAAATTGTTAACCACATATCAAACATTTAGAGAAAACAACGATATTACTACACTTTACTTCTTAATTCACTTCACCAACGTCACGTTGTATGGAGAACGGTAAAAAAGAGACTATAGGAGAATTTATGTCCAAAAATGTTAAAAAAAACCGATTGAATTGAATTGAATTGAATTCTTGATATATGGCGTTTCGAGCGTGCCAGTTGAGAAAAAAAAAAACGATATCGATATTCTGTCAATTGTAACTTTTGGCATCTGTCAAAACTGTAATTTTTGGCAGCTGTCAAAATTGGAATTTTTACAGAGATTGGATAATATTTTACAGCTCGTTCTTAAAGCAGGGAAATGATAATAATTCACTCTTCCTAATGTTTTTTTAAATGACGTCAGAGATGTTATAATATATAGATATGTTATTCAAATTAATTAATATATGATTCCTTTAAATTATTTATACAACATAAAAGAATTCTGAGTGTTAGTTAAGTGTTACATTCAAGGGTATATTATTTTATTTTTTATTTTTACGGTACGGTAAAACTTATACTTATAATAATAGAAAAGCTAAATAAATCTTCAATAGAAATTATGAAACCTATTTAAAACACTACTAAGAGAAAAATATATAAATATATTATTTAGAAAAAAATACAGAAATATAACATGATTTTAAAACATATAGAAATATCATCAAAATCGTTACAGCCTTCAAGAATCACATTAATTTTACATATAAACATTAACGTCTCGACAATTTCATTACATATTTACTTTTATACCTCAAAGATGTTTGTGAATACATAAGATATTTTAGCGGAGACAGTCCTTTTAATAATTTATTAGACACATTAGCGCAATTATTAAGCATTTCTTGAGCTCTAATGTACGTGAGAGGCGTATCTTTCTTAATAAAGTTTATGTAGACAATTTAATTCTTTTTTGTATTCTAATTTTTACAATTATTTTGATAAAATTAAATTTGGTATACTA
>JAKRZM010000338.1:20664-49497 GCA_036379175.1 Heliconius cydno galanthus
AATAGCATAAGAAATAAATATAATGGACTGCACACTGCTAACCATGTCGTCTAAGCTTGCAGGCAAATTAGTCTTCGCTTAGAACGGGCGATTAAAGAGATAACAGCGTACGAGGATTATCACACGATCGTACATATCCCCTTAGTACAAACCTAGTTAGTACTTAAATAGACTCCACCCCCTAACCCTGGAAATCTAGTTAGGACTTAAGTAGACTCCACTCCCTAACCCTGGGAATCTAGTTAGGACTTCCATAAATGGTAGGGGACCATCCAAGTATGTATGGAAATTGTAAATGAGCTACGTAAATTACTTCGCGCTTATGACATATATTGTTTAAGCTAGTCGGTTTTAGGGTAAGTGCTTTGTAATTCAAAATGGTGGTATGTTATAGGATATGGGCGTAAGTGGTGTGTGATTGCTATATATATTTAATGTTTAATTAATATTGACATTTTAGTTCTGAAATTGGACTCGAAGTGAGAACTCATAGAACAAATAAAATATAAAAAGTGAAAAAATGTGGGTATTTCGTAGAAAAAAAAATACTTATATTTATCGTCATTTCATACAAAGTAAGTTCATAACTTAAGTTTATTAACTTTTATGAATGGTACTTCCCGTTGACTTAAAATCCTGAAATCCCATGGTACGGAAGCCTTGGCGGGCGAGCTCGATTCGTACCTAACCGATCTTTAAATAAATAATCAGCGGCGTTGAGTCCCGCCACTCAACACGTACTGCCTCAGAATTCAACAACAAGTGCCACAATTGTCTCCAAGTCCAATCCAAGTTTCCTCTGTATGTATAATGATTTACTAGACTTATTAAAAATAATATATTTTATGTATTTTACAGAGTATGATGATCTTTAAGCGGCTTACAAACAATTAGGTACAGAAAGATATTGCGAATATATTTTTTTAATATAATGCAGTCATTATAACGACACTGAACAGACTGAGCATATTGTGAGTTCTCATTTAATGAGGAGAAGCAAAATCAATATTATTTTCTTGTTATAATATAATTTTTTATCAGGTATAAACATATAGTATCATGAGGCCAGTCGTGGCGCAGGGGCACGAGTGTGACGCAACAGGTTGAGGGTTCGATTCCAACTCGAGGACATGAAATCTAAATATCTAAATATATAAAATCGAAAGGTCACTCACTCATCACGAAATCTCAGAAACTACATGTGCTAGGAATCTCAAATTTTGCATAGGAGTTATTTATAGGACGTAGGTGCTCGCTAAGACGGGAATTTGCAGTATTCGACTCCTAAGGGGTTGTTTTTGGAGTTGAAAGTTTGTATGAAATTTCGTTACTACAAATGCTAGGAGTCTCAAATTTTGCATGGACGTCATTTATAGGACGTAGGTACTCATGGAGACAGAAATTAATAATAACTTAGTTCACACATGCGAAGCCGCGGGCGGGCCGCAAGTATTTTATATTTTCTTTCCCTCGCTGTGGTAACGAAACGAAAAGCGGAATTGAGTTCCATTACTTCACACGGAACAGAAGTAAGGAAAAGAAAGAAAGAATCCCCACTGCATTCCAACACGTCTACATGAACATTTAAAAAATCAGCTTCACTGTATTAGCCATTCAACACGCAATGCCTAGAATTCAGCAGAAAGTGAAGAACGGAGTGCCTTAACACTAGATTTCCTCTGCCTACCCTCCTACTTGAGTGATACTGAAAAAGAAACGTTTTACCGCTGTATACAAATTTGGCCTTACATATCACGAAAACGGAGGGTGTGGGGAAATGACGTTTACGTAACGCGTTGCGAGTAAAAATTTCGTATAGCACATTATATCTGAGTGGCATTTCTCTCCATTGTATTCTACTTAATAGATTTTTAAATATTATATTTTGAAGAAAGGTTTGTTGTGAGAAAGAGACGCGTGCTACGTCGGCTAGCTTCGCGTTACCAGCCAGTGTACGGTTAACCGCCCTCCTGTAAGGGTGTGTTGATGCTGAAAATTATTAGAATTTTAGAATTACGTATTCTTAAACTGACGTGCATGTGAAAAGTGAGTGTTTGTTATTTGTGTTTGGAAAAATATTAAGGTTATAAGTGTTTAAAACTTATAGAACTCTATCCGTTAAGTGTTCTAGTGCTTAGTGACTAATTAGAGTTATTTCTTCGGTGAGTTCAACTTTTTTTTTATACTTCAATATTATTTATATAATTTTCGAGAAGCAAAATTTATTTTTTCATTTGCATGGAGAAAATATGAGTGGAAATGGGTTCGAGATAAATTTATAGCCGGCTTTATAGCTTCAAATGTCAACAATGATTAATTTTGTGTGTACTTCGAGCATTCGTGTCGTTTAAGTGATGTATTGTATTGAGTCCAACGGAGGATTTAAATATGTGCCTTAAATACAAAATGGTAATTCATTTATTTTGGCCATGTACTATGACAAGCAGTGATTTACTCAAATGTAATTTTAAAAAAAAAATCAGCTTCACGCTGTTTCTCGCACATAGCAGGTTAGGCAGACGGAACCTAGGGTTAACACACTCCGTTTTCGCTTTTCATTGCCGTTTTTGTGTTGAGTGGCAGAATTCACTGCAGGGTTTTTGCATTAGTGCCAGTGCGAAGCAATGAAATTGTTGATAAATAATAATATATTCCCTCGAGTGGGGATCAAACCCACAACCTTCGGGTTACAATCACACCCTTGTGCCACTACGGCCTCTAGAAATTGGATTATATAATTTTCATAGCGATTTCTGGCCTATAATTCTCCAATATACTTACATAACCTATTTAAAAAATATGTTTCTCATATTTAAAGGTGCATTTTATCTTCGTATGCTATATTATAAATATATTTCTATATGTGATATGAGGCCATGGTATCGCAACGGCGTTCAGTTCTGCCACTCAACACGCAATGCCTTCAGAATTCGGCAGAAAGTGGAGAACGGAGTGTCTCAACACTAGGTTTACACTGCCTACCGTGCTATGTGCGGGATACAACGTGAAGCTGATTTATTTAATTTTATATTTATTTCTATATGTGTTTTATTATGAGTTTTACGATACCATAGAAATGCTATCAGTACTGGCTGGCAGTTATGAAATTTCATTTTTACGATTGCACCATATACGCTTATCATAGAAAAGGTCTTTATTTGTTTAGAGGGAGTAAAACTAGTTTTATTATATTTCTATTCCTAAATATGCTAGATAAGAGGGAAAAGAAGTTCTTAACTGACAAGTGATATATTACGTGATTTGGTTTTTAAAGACAAAACAATTCGAATAAGACTCCAGCAATTTATCTTTCTCGATTGAAATTATTTTATTTTGGATTTTTACTGAATTCTGTTGACTTAAATGTAGTTTTTAACTTATAATATTGTTTTTCCATAAGTTAATTGAAATATTTGATTTTTATAATCATATATTTTGCTACTTGTATGTAATGTGGGAAAATGCATAAAACACTAACCCTGTTACATTTACTTTACTTGAAAAAAATAAGAGTTATTTCAAATAATATAAAATTTGAGAGACTTTCATCCTTATAAAACTTAAACAAAGTTAATCATCGAAAAGACACTCGTTCAGTAGTATATTTCGTTATAATTGCTTCACAAACAGTCGAAGTTTTTTAATTAAGACTATATTAAATGTTTTATCGTCGCGAGTGCCTGATATGGAGGCGAGGCAGGTACAAAGGCGGCACTCCTATATCCACGTAACGTCAGCTTTGCGCCATCCTAGGTATTTTAGTGTTATGTATGGTACTCCAAAACTTTCATAAACTCTGAAAAATATTCCCAGGTTGAATATTACGTGCTGATGCTTCAACATATAAATTCTTACGCTCGCCATGTTTATCGTGCCTTCGCTTAGGATTCTTATATTATTTTTATTATATTTTATCTGTAATGTAGCGTTACAGTGACAGGTGACAGATGACATTTAATATTCTTTTTATTTTTTTATCTGTATATTAGCAATTTAGCAATTGCTATAAACTTACATGTTTATGTATATACTCTAATTGTTATATATTTTTTAATTTTATATGTGAAATCAGTATTTTGACTGGACTCCTTTTGTGTAATATGGTCTCTTTTTTACCGTACCTTTTTTTACTTTTTATCTCCTTCTTGTGTTCTCCATACAAAAACATTGGCGAAGTGATTGGTGCTCAACTGGCACGCTTGAAGCGCTATAAATTAAGAACTGAACTGAATTTAGCAATTCAGCAAATTATGAGTATCATGTACGTAATTTTAGCAAGTATATTTAAAACCTTAAAATATGCTTAAGTATGAATTAAAAAAAACTTATTTTTCACTTCAAACCACAATTTATTAAAAGTTTTTATACTCAGACATAACAATGGGCTGTAAACAACGTCTTAATGGTACAATTCTTGTTGACTTTTTCTTTTAAAAAAAAAATATGTACATTTTGTTTTAACAAGGACATGAGGCGAATACGAGCCTTTTTACTTCAAATGTACGACAGAATAATACAACGCAATTTATTTCACTTTTAATGTCTTAAAAGTTTCTTTGAACGAAATGAACTTGGGTTTTAGAGTTCAAAGTATACATCGTTTCAGCAAAATGTACTGAAAAGTAATGCTTGAAATTTATACATATATTGTGAAATTTTTAACTTTTATTTTTTGTAAAGTTTATTTTTTTTTATTTTTTATCTGTGCATATTAGTACTATCATGGCATAGGTGGTCTGTGCGTCACTGAAAGTGATCGTTATAGGTTCAAATAGCACTGAAGGGAGTAATAATTTTTTTTTTAGCTTCACACAGAGGGGTAGGCAGTGGGATTCGCGCCACGACTGGCCTCACTAAATGTTTTTTTTAGATTAATATTCAAATAAAATGTCACCGAGTACGTTTAAAATTATAACTTTTTAAAATCTGCGATATCTATTTGTTCTAATAACACGTTTGACACACCATAACTAAGGAACTTCATTATGTAATTTGTCAAACAAAAAATAATACGTTAAGATTTGCACCTATTTGGCAAACATAAAATATTCAAATTCTGGTTAGGTGTTAATCTATTCGAGCTTAATTGCTTTCTAACTTGGAGTCAAGTTATTGTTTTAACCTCCATTGTTTACGTTTGTACGGAACAACGCGACTGTTATAGTACGACTACGACTGTAGAGGAACATTAGATGTAAGATTAAACTTATACTAGTAGAGTTGCATTTGAATTTTGATCGCGATATAACTTTGATTATATTTAAACTTAAGTAAAACTAAAGGCTATTATTCTGTATAGAGCATACGATGGTTTAAGAAATTTCTTATAAGGACGTACTGCCCACCTGGAAATCAGCAGGTAGAAGTGGGTTCGATTCTCAGTCGAGGAAATAAAATATTTAATGTTTTCATTTCCTCTGGCTTTGGTAATGAGGCAAAGGCAATACGCAATGTTTTCAGAATTTTGCGGAAACTGGGGTATGGAGAGGGTTTACACTAGGTTCCCTTTGACAACCCCGGGGTGTGTGTGATACAGTGTGAAGCTGATTAATAGTTGTAATTATAGCTGAAGAGTAAAATTTTGCATGGAGCATATAATGGTTAAAGAAATTTCTTATAAAGAAGTAATTATAGTAGTTAATTTTAATATTTTCATTTCTCGCTCTGCACGCAATGCCTTCGGAATTCGGCAGAAAGTGAAGAACGGAAGCGTTTTAATAGGAACGGAATGTCTTAACGATCCCAGTTTCCCTCTGCCTTCCGTGCTATGTGCGGGATAGATATAGGGATACAGCATAAGAGTAAAAAAATATCTTCTTTTTCTTTCACCTATGTGAAAATATATACAGTACTTAGTTTACACTATATTTATAACTTGCATTTTAAATTGAATATAATATAAATGAATATTTACATTTACATGTTAATTATACTTTTGCCGTCCTATTAGTTTTGATTGGCTTCAATGTGGACACTGTTCTAATTTAAACGAAAATGGGAAATAGATTTTCGTTCATTCATTTTAATTATAAATATTTTTTCTAATAATTCGATAACAAATATATAGTATATTTATTTAAATTAAGTTTTATACTAAAATGGGTGTCGGTGGTCTAACCACCGAGGACGCAAAAGACCGTGCAAAGTGGAGTAGGTTGAGTAGGAAGGCAGACCCTGGTAATAGCCGGGATTAATGCCAGGAAGAAGAAGAAGAAGAAGGGTGTCGTGGCACAATGGATAGCGTCTACGTTATGTTTATAGGTTCAAACTCTACTATGTAAAATGATATATTATTATATTTTTTTCTTTGAACTAACTAACTAACTAATGTTTAAGCCATAGTAGCTTAAACATTTGAATAGTCCAATTTACATAGATAATAACCACATATCACCCATCTCTACTTCTATAAAAAAAGTAGCTTCACGCTGTATCCCGCACACAGCAGGGTAGGCAGAGGGAGCCTAGTGTTCATACACTCCGCTCCCCCCTTTCCACCGATTTCTAGAGGCTTTGCATAATTGAGCGAGGAAATTTATATAAATAATGACAAAAATGTGAAAAATTTCAAAACCACACTTTCTTTCAAGTCCTTCTATGTTAATAACGGTATCGAATCTCGGTACCTAGTTAATTCAATTACTTATGCCAGTTCGTGTAAACCCACCTGGAAGGCAGCAAGGCGGCTGAGCGGGAAACTTGTTGAATTATTCACTAAATTATCGTCCCTGCCGCGTCACTTCTAATTCCTTTATTTGCGCCCCCCATTTATACCTTTGGGCGTTTATTTCTGTAGGTACCAATTGAACGGAATTTTTGAAATTTTGGATTTGTTTGGTTTGGATTTTAATTGAAACGCCATTGTTGTCTGTTTTGCCGTTAATTTAATAAGTTATTTATAAATATTTTTTCGTTTTAGGGATTTTTAGTATAATGAGGGGTACATATTAGAAAAACATTGTAATTATTATATTTTTCAACCTCATGCTGTATCCCGTACATAGCAAGTTAGCCAGAGGAAACATAGTGTTAAGACACTCCGTTCTCCATTTTCCACCGAATTCTGGAGGCATTGCGCGGTCAATGGTAGGACTCAACGCCGCCACCAGATTCGACACCAGAGCGAAGAAATTAGAATATTATATATTTCATTTCCTCGAGTCCCCACTTGAGGAACCCATAACCAGTCGTGTTTACAGTCACACATTTGTGCACTTGCGCCATGAATGGCCTCGCAGTATATAGGTTTTCATTATGAAAATTTCACAGATACTGTTTATTGGGAGTCGAAATCCAATATAATTTTCAGCCTGAAAAAAACTAGGACATCGAATCCGTAACGGCATTTTACAATTGCTATACGATGACTTTCTGAAAATAAACAAGTAAAATTGTATAAATTTATGATTTTGAATTATTCATTTTAAGTTAGCAGTCTAGTTTGGTCTTTTAGCGTTTCTATATTGAGGTCGTGGTGGCGCAGGAGAACAAACGTGTGATTGTAAACGTGAAGGTTATAGGTTCGATTTACACTCGGTGGATTGAATAATAATAATTATTTCTTAATATTTTCATTTCCTCGCTCTGGTAGGTAAAACGCGGCGTTAAGTTGCGCCATTCAACACGTAATGCCTTAAAAATTCGGAAGAAGGTGGAGAACGAAGTTTCTTAACACTACTAGCCTAGGTTATATATAGGATACAAGGTGAAGCTGAAAATATATTATAAAAAATAACATTTTCTTTGAAAGAATCGCGAGCTATCCATAGAGCGAAGGAATGAAAATATTATTAAGTAATAATTCTTCCACCCAATGAAAATCGAACCCGCGACGGTCTCGAAAATCTTACGATTTTTGTAAATTATAAAGGTAGTAATGAGAAAAAAAGTTTTCAACAACAAACCGTTTGCTCGTTGGCTTTTCTTAGAAACACTCAGCGAATCAGTGGTTGATCCCAATGGACTGACAAACGCCGATTGAAGTTAAATGGGGAAGTTTGTAAGGGTCTATTAGTATTAAAATATTTATTTTTCCTGAATTTGAATATGAAAGAAAATGATTCACAAGTAAATTATATCTGATTTGATTTAATATAGGAGTCGTGAATTTTTCATGTAGCAGGGTAGGACGAGGGAGTGTAGTGATAAGACACTCCGCTCCTCGCTTTCCGCCGAATCCAGTAGGCATTGTGTGTTAAATGGTGGATGCTGTATTTGCCTAGGCACTAGAGAGAAGAAAAAAAAAATTAAATACTTTTTTTCCTCGAGAGGGAATCGAACTCCCAACATTGTGCCCCTACGCCACAACTGATGTCAGAGTTATTTAGACCCGTATCTGTATAAAGAAATTATAAATACATTTTTTATTTAGTCTAACTTAAATGTTTAAACAAAATCGTTTATAATATTATGATTTTTTAAGTAGTTGAAGTTACAGCATAGGTAGAATTGACCTTGACTAACACCTCTGTGTCTAAGTACAATTTTGTTGGCGAAAAATTACTTAAATTATAAATATTTTTTTATTAAAACACATCAATATTTTGCTTGTGCTAAAATAATTGATTTGTTTTGTTTGAAGACTGTCTCGAAAACTTACTTGACGATGTCTTACTTTAAATTATTATGAAATGTGATTTTTTTCTGCTATCTATATTACAATAGTTATTTTTATTTTTCTTGTGTAATGCTTTATTTCCTTTATTTATGTAATAATATTTTTTTTCTTTCTATCGTCCTCTGTCTATCCTGCTACATGAAATACGCTCAATACTTCTACAGATAAATATAGCAGCAAAAATCTAAACATTTAATTCTTTTGTTGCCCAACTGGGCAAGAGCAAAATCGCTTAAAAAAGTATGGAAATTAGATGTGATATTTCCACATACATATAATATATGGAAAAATACGAAAATTCTTAAATATTCTGGAAGCTTTCTTCCTTCAAGTGTACAAATATGGGGGCGTTGCCATTTGTTCGCGCTCTGAATGTGTCGTACCATTTTTGGGAAGATTTCAACATTATTACTTCGCGGTTACAATTGAAGAAACGAGATATATAACAGCGAATATTATTATAATTCTTAGGCCTATTTTTATTTGATATGAGAAAAATAAGGAAAATTGTATAATATTATTAAGGTTTTTTTGAAGCTCGCTACGAGATTGTGCGCATCTATTTCTATTTGTTATAAAATACATAATGACACCATTCGTAGGAATTTTGGGACTGAAAACGTGGCGGGAAGTGAGTTTGATTCCCACTCGAGTAAATCGATATATAATATTTTAATTTTCTTTGTTCTGGTGTCGAGGCAAAGCACGGCGTTGAATTCCGCCACTCAACACGCAATGTCCCCAAAACTCGGCGGAAAATGGGAAAGGGAGTCTTGATACTAGGTTTCCTTTACTTAGCCTGTTGTGAGCGGGATACAGCGTGAAATTAATAAAAAGAAAGTATAATAATTTTGTGGGATGAGTACAATATGAAATCCGCCATTTTGTTGTGTCGGCCATTTTGAATTGACAGCAATATTGATTAAAATCAATTCTTTGATTTGTAATCTGAATTATAGTTCCGACGGTTTTTCAAGTCGACACTGGTAAATGGGTCAAATTTAAACACACTAGCTTACTAAAATGGCAAGTTAAATTTTTATTTAGGTTTAAAGATATTTATTTCTCAAAAAAGACTTTACAGAGACTTAAATGAGATTTGTGTACTTTAAATTTAAAAAGTCAGTCTTAATACATGCAAAATGTTCTTCATTCTTGCTTCTTCTTGCTTATAAAACGTAATAAGACAATACTTCTCTTTTACCAACATACTATATTTAATTAAAGCTAACTTCGTTCATAATAGAAGTCAATTGTAGCAAACAGAGACTATTTGTATTGCAATAATATTTGGGATCGTCACATTGCCACTGCCACATGTTGGGAGAACTTCCCAAACTTGGATCTTTAACGGCAACTCTGCAAATATTGTCAGTTTCGCGAAAATTGCTGACTGAATTTCTTTAGTTGGAACTTCGTGTTGGCTGTTTCAAGGTCAACCACAATTATCTAAGTTTCTTGTTTCGTTATATTCAAATATTTATGAAAAGTTTCATAATAAATACTAATAGTAAATACTAATAGTAGATTTATTTAATAATTAAGAACATATATTTTATTTTAATGTTAATTTTTCAGTTGAAGCCTCGTGATGAAAAACTTCTATCATATTACAATAATTCAAATAATAATTCCTAATTACTAATCCTGTGCTTCTATATTCTTTTAGCTTACTAAAACCACCTAAACCTATTAAATATTTTAATTTCCTCACTTTGGTGACGATGTAAAGCGCGGCGTTTAGCTCCGCATTTCAGAATGCTTCAGAAAGTGGGTAACAGAAGTATCTTAATGGGAACAGAGTATCTTAACACTAGGTTTCAGGTTTTCTCTGCCTACCCTGTTATTTCGGGATGTAGAATAAATAAAAAAAATGTAATAAATTTATACACCCCACAAAGCTTATGGAGGCTCATTATGTAAAACGTATGATATCAATGTGGATTACCCTGTAAAGGGTTCTTATGATATAAATAAATAAAATTTTCATCATTCATTATAAATATAGCAATTATCATAATTGGTATATTTATTAAAACGTGAAATATATTGAAGTTAAACTATAATTTAATTATTTTTAATATACAAAGTAAAGTAAATACGTATTTGGGATTATATATAATTAAAATGTATTTGGGGTCGTCCTAACACAGGAGCACAAGCGTGCAAGCGTGGGTTCGATTCCCACTCGGGTAAATGATACATTTATTCCTCGCTTTCGTAATCCCTTAATGGCAAAGGACTGTCTTGGCACTAGGTTCCCAGGTTCCCAGGTTGATTTTGTATCTTAATCTATTAACTTAACAGAGTAAACATTAATTACTGTTCGACGCATGTCTAACGTAATATGACACACTCTCGAGATTATTGGCAATTTACTACATCACGTTAAACCATACTTTGATGTCGATCGATCGTTGTTTTCTTATTAGTCTGAGATCCCAGGGCCCCCAGACCTACGTCGTTTTAGCTTAGTTAAGATTGTATGCGTACTTATTACGACATCGCTCGCAGAATTAGCACGTTGAAATGGAAATGGGCTGGACACATCTGTCGAAGAACCGATGGCCGTTGGAGCAGACGAGTCCTTGAGTGGAGACCGCGGATCGGCAAGCGTAGCGTAGGGCGCCCTCCAGCTCGATGGACCGATGACCTGAAGAAGGCTGCTGGCTTTGACTGGATGCGGAAGGCGGAGGATCGGGGGCTTCGGCGCACCCTGGGAGAGGCCTATGTCCAGCAGTGGACCCGAAAAGGCTNGGGTAACAGAAGTGTCTTAATGGGAACAGAGTATCTTAACACTAGGTTTCAGGTTTTCTCTGCCTACCCTGCTATTTCGGGATGTAAAATAAATAAAAAAAATGTAATAATATTATACACCGCATAAAGCTTATGGAGGCTCATTATGTAAAACGTATGATATCAATGTGGATTACCTTGTAAAGGGTTCTTATGATATAAATAAATAAAATTTTCATCATTCATTATAAATATAGCAATTATCATAATTGGTATATTTATTAAAACGTGAAATATATTGAAGTTAAACTATAATTTAATTATTTTTAATATACAAAGTAAAGTAAATACGTATTTGGGCGTAAGCGTGCAACTGTAAACACGACGGCTGTGAGTTCGATTCCCACCCCTGTAAATGATACATTTATTCCACGCTTTGGTAACCTAGCTTTAATGGTAACGGACTGTCTTGGCACTAGGTTCCCAGGTTCCAGGTTTACGCTATTTTCCATACATAGCAGGGTAGATCGAGGGAACGACGAGGGTAGTGTTTTTGTAGCTTAATCTACGAGTATTAACTTAACAGAGTAAACATTAATTACTGTTCGACGCATGTCTAACGTAATATGACACAATCTCGAGATTATTGGCAATTTACTACATCATGTTAAACCATACTTTGATGTCGATCGATCGTTGTTTTCTTATTAGTCTGAGATCCCAGGGCCCCCAGACCTACGTCGTTTTAGCTTAGTTAAGATTGTATGCGTACTTATTACGACATCGCTCGCAGAATTAGCACGTTGAAATGGAAATGGGCTGGACACATCTGTCGAAGAACCGATGGCCGTTGGAGCAGACGAGTCCTTGAGTGGAGACCGCGGATCGGCAAGCGTAGCGTAGGGCGCCCTCCAGCTCGATGGACCGATGACCTGAAGAAGGCTGCTGGCTTTGACTGGATGCGGAAGGCGGAGGATCGGGGGCTTCGGCGCACCCTGGGAGAGGCCTATGTCCAGCAGTGGACCCGAAAAGGCTGATTTGATTGATTGATTGCGTACTTATTAACTTGAAAGGCCCCTTCAGGCTAACACTAATTTAAGGTACACGTTCACCTACACTAAAGTAGAAGCTCTCGTATTTAAATATGTTTAAGAATAAATAAATTAGCTTCACGCTGTATCCCGCACGCAGCAGGCCAGGTAGAGGGAACTTAGTGTTAAGATACTCCGTTCCCCACTTTTCGCGGAATTCTGTAGGCATTGCGTGTTAAGTGGCGGAACTCACCGCCGTGTTTTACCTCGACACCAGAGCGAAAAAATGGAAATATAAATTTAAATAAATATTACATTTTCTCGAGTGGGCATCGAACCCATAACCAATTGCATTTACAGTCACATTTTGTGCTCCTGCCACGACTGGTTCCTCGATAAATTGACTTTTCACTATAAGAATAATTTTTCAATTAAAACCAGTAGTTCCTTAGATTAGTGTATTATACCAAACAAACTCTTCAGCTCTATAATACTCCTATAGCCTATTTTTTTAGCCTAATTGGCCAATAAACATGGACCATACGTTTTTTTAATAACGTACATATCTATATGTACTTGATGTTTTCGATGTAAAGATTCATATAAAATATACGAAAACATATTTTTGTGCTTTCTATTTGACAAAAACATATTTTATAAGAAATATTTAATTTAATAATAAATAATATTTTTGTATAATATATTTCAAGTACTGTTAATACGAGAGTCTCAACAGAAAAACCTTATATTTAGAAATACAGTACATATGTATGTATCCACACAAAAATGTAATAATAATATAAATAAGAGTTTGTTAGTGGTCGTTCGTGTATTACCCCAAAAAGAATTCAATTTTACTGGTCCTTCTCGAATTACGTATATAATAACCTTGTTAAATTCTCAAACTATTGATAGAAATAGGTCTAAAAGACCTTTCCTAGCACCTTTTCCCACTTTGATTTGCAGTTTTTTTTTCACCTTCGTTAATTTCAAAGGGGGGGTAGGTTAAGGGTGGTAAGTGACTTATTAAGGTAATACTGCAGTGCGGTAACGTTCCCCCTAGTAATGAGGGGTACATGATAAGCTCGTACTCGTCTTTGTTGCAAATAAAAATGTAGCGTGTATTTATTTTTTGGTTTCACTCCGTATCCCGCAAATGGCAGGGGAATAAGTCTAGTGTTGGGACACTCTGTTCTCTGCTTTCTGAAGCCGCGCTTTGAGTCTCTAGTACATATATAAGAAAAATAACGATCCTCATTTACTCGAAGCGTCATTTTTCTTAAATTTGATTATGTCGTTTTCTGTTTTTATTGCAGGTGAGGCTATTTTTTTACTTATGTACCTTTAAAATAGGAATAAAATTTTAAATAAACTGTTTTTATTGCAGAAACCCAACTCGACTTTTTATTTCAAAGAGTGGAATAATAAATATTATTAGACATATGCTTTCATGATTTCGCGGGCGAAGCCGCAAGGGTTAGAATAAATCATTTATTGAAAAAAAAGTGAGTATCAGAGTAAACGTAAAATTCCCTCAATTATCCTAATAAAAACTTCCAACTTAATTAACCAATCCAGCTTTTACCAAAATTGAATTCCAAGTAAGGAAGTAATAAATCTAGGTGACATCCACACTCATACGTATAATATGGTAAATGAGTATCCCCAACATGTCTCGTAACTCATTAGTTAAACAAGTAAGTTGGCTCGTCAAGCCATGTAGACATTGGCCGTATTCTAGTTACGTTTTGTGTGTTTCGATTGTTTCTATACTGGGTGATACGTGTAAATTACGGCTGTAAGTTAGAGTTGTGCTCTGGGAAATGTTCTTTTTTGCATCGTTATGCTTTTTCGCTTAGCAAAGTAGGTAGAAAATAGTGGGGGACATTAAGACATTCCGTTGTAAATTGTTTTATTAATTTTTGAGACATTGTGTGTTGTGTTGTCAATTAATAATAATCGCTTCGATTGCCTCATCGGTCACTTATATATTTTTAATTAAATACATATATTTAAAATAATTATTTGGTGAGAAGACCTAACGTGGAGACTTTCGCCACTCAACACTCAATGTTTTGAGAATTAAGTGGATCTTGCCTACCCTGCTTTATGAGCAAATAAAATAATAATATTAATAGTAATAGTAAATGAATGAAATATTAGTGTTCATTTGCTAATTTTGGGTTCCGCTAGTCAACACACAATGCCTAATAGAGCCTACCCTGCTATGTACCAGATACAGCATGAAGCTAAGTACAAAAACGAACAATTAAATAGTAAACTATATATATATAATACTCAAAAAAATCAACAAAGAACAAAAGCTAATTTCACAAAGAAGATTGAACGAGCGTATCTCATGTAAATCGGGCGCAAGTCGCACGTCCCGGCGGCCGTGGACGGGTTTTTCGAATCTAAATGTGATTGAAGTGTTCACCCTGGCTTGTCTTTTTGGGCCACATTCAGATCAAGCAAATAGGTTTGCCTCGGATTACGATTGGGCTGCTTCAACTCTTTGTTGGTTGCTGGAAAATATTACTGCTATAAATCATAGTTGGTTTGGACTTGTTAAAAAGATTGGGTTGCTTAAAAGGTTTCTTTTTTTTCGTTGGGAGAGGCTTGAAGTCAAGAGCTAGGCTTACTATAATAAAGTGAAATTGTGGTAAATTGTGGTCTAAGTTTGAGCTGGAAGTGAAATGTTAGAAAAATATAGGTATAATTTCTATTTAGTAGTTTAGTTTAAAGGTAACATGGAGACCTAGGTTAAAATACTCTGTTCCCATTAAGACACTTCCGTTTCCCACTTACCATCGAATCTAAAGTCTTGACTCAACGTTACGCTATGCCTCGTTACTAGAGCGAAGAAATGAAAATATTAATTATTTAATTTCCTCGAATTGGTATAGAAATCTGTTATATTCACATATTATAATTATAGTTCACGACAAAATCTGTTCAAACAAGCTTTCCTTATGTTAATCATCATCATCATCATCATCAACAGCTTTCCTTATGGAATCATATCCAAATTTACAGACCAAAGCTGTGAAAAAGAATCTACTATACTATCAAAATCCAACACCTATTTACCCACAAAATACAGTATATTTTTTGTAAATTCGCAATAACATTCAAAAGTTATGTAAATAAATGCTCTGTTTTTTTTTAAATGGAATGCATTTTTCATGCAAATATGTCCATTACGCAATGTTATAGGTGTTTAATGAAAAATATTTTACTTGTAATGTATATTTTATTTAAATTTTTTGCAGACATCGTTACATGAAAAAGTTTCGCTTATCATAGTTATTATTCTTGTAAAAATGAGCTGAAAATTTGAACTCGCAATATACTGTAAACTAGCGACTCGCTTGCGGCTTCGCCCGTCTAAACTACATAATTAATAAAAATCAGCTTCACGATATACCTATTCCAAACACCGTGGTAGGCAGCGGGAACCTAGGTTACGTGAGTGGCGAATCTCAACGCCGGGCTTTGCCTCAACACCAGAGTGAAGAAATGAAAATATAAATAAATATTTCATTTCCTCGAGTAGAAATCGAACCCACAACCAATCGCCGTTGTAAAATATAAGTAAAAAAATATTATCTTCGTTTTACTAGAAGCATGGAGAGTTTACTCACTCACTTTACTCTATTCGTGAGAATAAAATATAATATACTTATAGCATAAAGGCGTGAATCTACGTGAAACCAGTAAAGAACAATGTCTCAAGGATTCAGTACAAAAGGAAATTTCTTATACTTGTGAAATAGTTCACAAAGGCCGCTTCCATTGTCTGGTTCAGTTTAGAAAGTTTCCGATTGAAAATCATTTTCCGAATAGGGATTCTAGTTTCATCGCGAAATATCAATATCTTTCACAATATTGGGTTTACATCGTGTTATTTTTATTTCTTGGTGGTGATTTTTGTAAAATATATGTATATATGTATATATATAATATTATTTATTATGTTATTGGTGGTCTCATTGACGATATGAGGAGGTAGCATGTTCATATTTTGTGGATTAAGAGTGGGTTCCGTTTATAAACAAATTTAAAATAAAATCAAAATCAACTTGACGTTCTATCCCGCACACAGCAGGGTAGGCAGAGAGAACATAGAACGTTGTATCCCGCGTATAGCAGCGTAGGCAAAAGGAACCTAGTGTTACGACACTCCGTCATTCCTTTTCCGCCGAATTTTTTAAGGCATTACCTGTGGAGTGGTGGAACTAAATACTGGGCGTTTGCCTCGGTGCCAAAGCAAAGAAATGAAAATATTGATGAATAATAATTAATTACCCCGAGTGAGGATCGAACCTACAGCCGGTGGCGTTTACAGTCACATTCTTCTGCCACAACTGGCCTCAAATATGAAAATGTAGAAGTTAAAATAAATATTTAACCAAAACAAAGCTAAAAGATTAATACCATTCTAATTAAGCTAATTAAAGTAGTAACGAGATAGCCGCGGTGCACTGCAATACAAACAGAAACGTGTTAAATACTAAATTGTGGTCTGATAGAGCATATTATCATCTAAATATTGAAATTTCATAGAGAATCAAGTTAAATGGATGTATATACTTATATTAGTTATTTAAATATACAAATGTANAATTGCCTATTTGAATAAAGAATATTTTGAATTTGAATTTGAATTTAAAAGATGAAAATAATTCGTTTCCCCAAGCATGATTTGAATCCACAACTATCGCAGCAGACACAGTTCCAACCGCGCCATGAGGACCTCTAAAAATTATATTTAAAAGCCTAAATTCGTTATGAAATGTTTTTATTATTATCCAGATTCAATTTTCATGTTCAATGATAGTCGCTCTCGTATTTATTTAAGACAATTCTTTATATCCAGTTTTTAACTTAAATTTATATTTATTAATTTAAATATTTTGTAGAAAATCGACTCGTGAATAAAAGTAAGATAAACATCTGTTTTCGGCAAAATGCTAGAAATTTTTAAAACGCTATATTAGTAATAGCTTATATTTTTCTTCGAGACTTTCGGTATACAAAGTTTCTTAGTCATTCCTTCCGGCACCGTATACGAGTACATGCATATAAATATAATTCCAACAGCAAGATATATTTTAGGCCGTGGTGGCGCAGCGGCACGATCTTGTGACTAACGCGACGGTCATGGGTTCGATATCGATTTGGGAGAATGAATTATTAATAATAATAATAATAAATTTATTTAATTAAGGCATTAGTCCACTTATTATTATTTACTCATATTTTCATTTCTTCGCTCTCGTACCAAGGCCTGGCGCTCAGTTTTTGCATTCCCCACGAAATGTCTCGAAAATAAGGCCGTACGTTTGGTCCAAAGTGGAGAACGAAGTGTCTTAGGTTCTCTACCCTGCTATATGTGGGGTACAGCACGAAACTAAATATAATCTGTAGAAAATAAAAGATAAAATTTCGGCAAAATGCTAGAAATATCTAAAACGCTATATCAGTAAGTAGTAGCTTATCCTTTCCTTCGAGATTTTCGTTTACAATGTTTCTTAGACATTCACCCCGGCACCGTACACGAGTACATTGTCCACATAAATACAATTCCACAAGCAAGAACAATATTTGCAACTCCTCCAGGAATTCTC
The DNA here is from genome assembly GCA_036379175.1 of Heliconius cydno galanthus. Lineage (NCBI taxonomy): Eukaryota > Metazoa > Arthropoda > Insecta > Lepidoptera > Nymphalidae > Heliconius > Heliconius cydno. The sequence goes on from JAKRZM010000338.1 coordinate 38,679, forward strand.
ATAAAAATGTTCATAAAACTCACGTCTTGCGGGAACGCATTCAGATGGTCTCATTTCTTAGGTAAATATATATATATGTTTCATTTATCTTAGTGGATGTCGGTCTGTGTGTACTTCCATTCACTTTGGATTTAATGTCATTTAAAACTAATAACTATATTTAATACAAATTGTGATCAAAATGGGGTTTAAGAGGGCGAGGAGCGGCACAAGGGTGTGACTGTAACGCGACGGTCGTGGGTTCGATCCCCACTCGAGGAATTGAAATATTTACTAACGTTTATATTTCCATTTCTTCGTTCTGGTGTCGAGGCAAAGCGCAGCGTTAAGTTCTGCCACTCAACACGCAATGCCTCCAGAATTCGGCAGAAAGTGGGGAACGGAGTGCCTTAACACTAGATTTCCTCTGCCTACCCTTGGTGCAAGCGGGATACAGCGTGAAGCTGAAAAATATTAACAGTTTTAGTTATTGATGGTTTTTTATAGCTATAATTTTTTTATTTACACATTCTTTAATTAAAAAAAAATTAAAAAAGTTGTATTTTTTTGAAAAAGCTAAATCCATGACTACATTATTTAAATAAACTGATGACCTAATAAATATCTAAATATCAAATACAATGGACCTAAATTTTGTAATCGACATATTTAAAACATTATTGAATATGCAAAATGTTTAAAGAGAATAATTTACCTTATTTATGTTAAACTAAAATAACGTTTTGTATGGGAATATGAATTACTATTACTAGTTAAAGGTTTATTTTACTAGTGGCATGTATAAGAGTACTGTAACTGGAACGGTCGTGGGTTCAATCCCTACTTACAATAATAAATTCTCAATTCACTCGAGAAGATAAAATATTTATTTAAATGTATATTCCACCACCCAAAACGTAATGCCTCCAGAATTCGGCAGAAAGTGGGGAACGAAGTGTCTCAACACTAGGTTCTCTCTGCCTACCCTGCTGTGTGCGGAATATAGCGTGAAGCTGATTAAAAAAATAGATAATATTTGTTATCTTTAAAAACAATATATTTACATAGATAATCTCAACTTAAGTTATTTTCTCGAACAATGTTCATAAGCGGACTTTTCCCAAGCTTGCATACTCACCGGTTGCCTCATATGTTTCATAATCGGAATTCGTGTAGCAGTGCTACGTATCTCGTAGCAGATGATTTTTAAATACCCGCGTGATTTATGTACTTGGAATTCGATCGAAATTTAAATTTAAGAATGTGAAGTATTATTACGGTATACGGAAATTATTGAAATTTGAATATTTGAAATTTATTTTATTTATATTCTTTATTGCACAAAAAAGATAAAAAAAAATGTACAATAGGCGGGCTTAACGATAACAAGAGCATTCATTTCAATAAATTCTGGTTTTAATACATTTAGTTTTACTCTTATTAGTTCCATTGCAACGACATTTTATTTTTTATTATTGGTATTCTTCGTTATTGCTTGAGATATTTTTTTAAACACCAAATCTAGTCAAGCATAGGCAGAGGTAACCTAGTGCTAATACACTCTGTTCCCCATTTTCCGCTAAATTCCAGAGGCCCTGCATGTTGAGTAGCGGGACTCAATGCTGCCCTTTGCATCAACACTAGAGCGAAGAAAATGAAAATATTTAATTTTCTCGAGGGGGAATCGAACTTATAACCTGTCAAGTTTACAATCACACTTTGAGCCCCTGAGCCAAGACTGGTCTTATAAAATGTATAATATTGTAAAGTAATTGATAAACAATATTTCTGAAACTATTATATAAATAGAGAAATAAAAATAAAAAGTTTTATATTACTTCTATAGAATTTTACACGAATGTAATGTTCAAAGTAAACATATTAGAAAATATATTTGAAATATATTTTTCTACGATAACGCCTGAACTACTAAGCTGATCGAAGTTAAAGACTTTAGCCGCCTAAGCTACAAAGTCTAAACCTTTGAAAGTATAGAAGTGACTAGAAACTGTTTATACTTTTTATAGGCACTTTAGTTTTATATTAAAATAATATGTAAATGTTTAATAATAAATTTATATTCGTATTTATATGAAAATTTATTCGAATAAAATGGTTAAATTATTATTGAGAGTAGTTTTATATTAGGGTATTAAAGTAATTTCAAATGTCCAACTAAAACAAGATTTTCAGCTGAAATCAAATTTGGTTTTTAAATAATCATATTAAAATCTAATTACCTTTAGCTATATATATTTTTATTGATGCCTACTTTTTTAATTACAATATTTAATAAATGGAGATACTACTAAAAAGCTTTAACCTTATTACATATTTTCATTTCTTTTTGCGAAACATTGTAAGGCTTAATAACCAATTGTTTTTATTTTTAGCTTATCCAAGACATATGGAAAGTATATAGAATAAGTCGTGAAATTAATAAATTTCTTAATGTTTCTTTATTCTTTTCCTTATGTTTCGATTTCGTTTGTTCTTATTATAATTTCGTAGTTATCCTTTAACAAATAAAAAAAAACGATTTCATATTTAATCAGCTTCACGCTGTATCCCGCACACATCACGGTAGGTAGAAGGTTAAAACACTCCTTTCTCCATTTTCCGAATTCACCGAATTTCGCAGACATTGCGTGCATCGACTTCAGAACAAAGAAACGAAAATATTAAATGTTTAATTTCCCCTAGTAAGGATTGAACCCAGAACCTATCAAATTTGTGCCCCTCCGCCATGACTTGCCTCGAGGTTACAATCTTGTTTATAGTAATATACTTTCTACTCCAAAATAGAAGTTGGGACAAATTAAACAAAACCATTAAAATTATATTGGTGTCGTTTGATCATAGAATTAAAAGGATCCCCAGACTTTTACGTGTCATTTGCTCTCGTTATTGCTTTTTCACCCTATCTAAAGTCGGGCATGGCGTTCGATAGGACGTGTGAATGTTATCTTTCTACGGGATATTCGGTTATTTTTGTCAGTTAATTTGTCAGTTAAATTTTTTAGACATTGTCAGTTCACTTTTGGTTGGTAATTTTTTTTTAGCTTCAACCTGTTTCCTCCATATAGCAGGATAGGCAAAGGAAGTGTAATAATCTGTTCCTCATTTTACACCGAATTCGTAAGGAATTGCGTGTTGAGTGGCGGAACTTAACGGCGCACAGACTCAAATCAGGAATTATTAATAATGTTTTTATTGAATGGGATTCGAACCCACAACCTGTCGCAGTTCCAGGCACACTGTGCACCTGCGCCACGACTGACCTCATTATGTATACTAGCATACAATTACGAAACATATTTTCTATAGAAACTTGTAAGAAAAATAAATATGCATTAACGGAATGATCTATACTTTTATACTGAAAATAAATGAAAATTGTAAATACTTATATATTTTTAATATATTTCTCCAGTAATACAACGAATGGAAAAAGTTATACTGCATTTTTCATTCATTTCGGTATTACATATTATTTATTGGAAGAATATTATCATTGACGCCTTCGTTCTGCAAGTATTTATTTTTTAAACAGGTACAACTAGGCCGTGACCTCCATCTATTCATTTTATTCTTGGAACTTATTTCAAAGTGAAGTTCAAGAAAAAAAATTAAAGATAGTGAGCAAAATGGGGTCAAGTGTCAGCTTGCTCGTATTAAATTGTACGTAAGTTTTAATGTTTGCGTTTGTTTCTTAATGAAAAACAAAAGAAACACTATTTTTTTCGCTAAGAAAATAGCAGTGAATAGTTGAAGTTGAAGTAGATGTGTTTTTTTGTTAATAATAAGTTTTGCTCTTTTAAATTTCCATTTGGAATTCCAGTCACCGCGAGACCGCGACAGATGTCACAGCGCTAACGGGAAATGTGAAATACAAAATAATATTTTATTAAATCAATATTATTGTTCATTTTATGTTTATATTAAAGTTTCTGGTTGTTAAGACAGAGGGAATTTAGTGTTATGACACTCTGTTCTCCACTTTTCGCCGAATTCTGAAAACATGGCGTTGATGAGTAGTCGGTATTTACCGCTACGCTCTACCTTGTTACCAGAGCGAGCAAATTAAAATATGAAATATTTCTTTGCCTCTAGTGGAAATTGAACCTACAACCTGTCGAGTTAACAGTTTTACCCCTTTCGCACGATAGGCCTCAAAGTTATGATATATGGGAGAACTCGTTGCACTTTCAGCTAACCCCCCCTTGGAATTTCTTGAACAGAACAGAATTCACACCTCGCAGAACTAACGAGTTTATTGGCGCATACATATACTCGTATACTACGCCCTAACAGAGTCATTGTTTTAAATAAAACAATAAAATTTTAAATTAATTTAAAACATTTTGACAATATTCCAATTTTTTATTACCTATTTCATTCAGTTTCGAGTACTAAACTTATATTGGCAGTCGTCATAGCTTCGTTAGTTTTAGTTTGGTCGATACATACCCACTATTTTATGATTTAATGTAGTTTGAATTTGTATTGAAACCCTCGTGGCGTTGGGGCACGAGGGTGTGACTGTAACGCGACGGTCGTGGATTCGATTCCCACTCGGGTGAATCGCTCGAATGAACTCGCTTGTTAATATTTTGATTTCTTTCCTTAGACACCAAGGCAAAAGCCCAGCGATTAGTTTCGCCATTCAACACGCATTGTCTTGAAAAATTCAGTGGAAAGTGGGGAATATAGAGTGACTTAACACTAGGTTCCCTCTGCCTCCCCAGTTATATATGCGGGATACAGCGTGAACCTGATAAATAATAATAAAAAATGAATTTGTATGTAGGTCATAGTACGGAGAAAATACGAATTGTATATTCAATGTAAGTCAAGGTTGAATGAGAAACACAAAATATAAAGAACTATGGAGGTTAAAAGTAAGCGAGGCAAGCTTTTATGAAAATTTCGAGTATTATAAGTATTTATTAAATGGTTTTAATTGTTAATGTGTTTTCTGGTTGTCATTGCTTAGTGCTTAGTATGACAGAGGTAACTAGTTCATTCCCTTTGATAGGTTCCGGAGAATGGAAGTGAGAAATATATTTACATAAATTAAATATTGAAAAGTCTAAGGTTAGGCTAGACGACGATTGTAAGGTGTCAGGTTATGGGTTCGATTCCTACTCGACGAAATTTAATATTTTCATTTCCTCGCTCTGGTAACAAGGTAAAGCGCGCCGTTGGGTTTTACCACTCAACAAGCAATGTTTCCAGAATTCAGCGGAAAGCTCCCTGGATACATCCCGCGATACGTCCTGCTTGCCCACATGCAGGACGTATCGCATAGGCATGAATATGAAAAAAAAAATCCAAACTTTTATTCTATGTTAAAATGAAGAAAAATAATATATGGCTTACTCCATCACAATAGTTTTTACACTGGCAACCATATAAAGTACAAACACAGGTTGCTATAACTGCTACGTTCAACACTTCTAAGGTATAATAGCTGGGGCGACCCACGAGTGTGATAAAAAGAATCCGATAAGACAATTAAATTATATTATGCTATTAAAGACAATCTGATTTCACGTCAATTGCTTGGGTTTTCGCCGCGCACGTAGATATAGGAGCTGGTGTCGTTAAGGTGGTGCCGAAAGTAAAATTAGGTTGACACGTGTTTTACCTTCCAAATGTCGATAGGTTGATTTTTTTAAGACCAACGTAGCGCGCACGTGTGAATGGAATGATTGTGAGTTCGATTCCTGCTCGACTGATTACTATTTAATATTTTCTTTGATCGGTGTGGTTACTAGGCTTGAGTTCCGCCACTTAAGTGAGGAATGGAAGTGTCTGAATGGTTAATGGAATGTTTTACACTAGGTTCCCAGGTTCCCTCTACATACACCGTTGTCTACACAAGCGTAAAGGTAAAAAAATCCACAATCCATTTTAGGAAATTGAATTGAGACATATAAAAGATATGTCTATTCAAATTGCTAAAATAGGCCGCATTTCCATAGCTCTCATTAATCACTTTAAAGAAGAAATAACATTTATTTTTCCTTCAACATTTGGAAATGTAAAAGCGAACAGGAAAACAACTCAATTTCGAGCGAGATAAGCGTTCAAAACAAAAGAATTGATTCTGGCGACGTTTCAGTAATTATTCTGGTTTTACCTGCATACATCTCGCATCGGTGTGGGGAAATAACCTGTCCAAAGAACGAGCTGGTGTATTTCATCTCTGCGGTTGCATTACACAGACCTCACTGCATTCAGTGCATTTTGATTAGTGCAGCCCATATACAAGACTAAAGTAAATGTAAATGTTTTTGTTTGATGAGCTGAAAAACTTTAGTTTTTAGTTTAGTAGGTCCTTTTTGCTGATTTTGTCGAGTATCGGTTAGTTGTAATTTTTTCATTAATTTGTGATTAAACAGTAATGAATAAAATGTTTTATAGCTTCACGCTCTATCACGCATATATATATCAATAAGCGAGACATGAACGCCTGCAACGTTTCCGCTTACGATGCGTCCAGCGAAGTGGAGACCAAACACGAAGAAAGCAGACCCCACCATCCGATGGAACAAATAACCCACAGGGCAGAGAGAGAGAGAAAGATCTATCACGCATTTAGCTGATTAGAAAGCGGGATTTAGTTTTAAAACATTCCATTCCCCATCTTCAGCCAGAGGGAGAGAAGAGGGTACTCTGTCCCTGAATAAATGCAAGAACTATGTGGCTGCCTATGAGGAAGTCGACGAATGTAAGGGCGCCCCCTGCGACCACTTAATGCCTTGTGAATAGAGATAATTCAATTATTCTGCCACTGGTGTGGCATCTTTCAGTGTTCCAGATATGGTTAAAAAGAGTAGAGAGTCCAATAAGACCTAGTCATTCCACCACCATGTCTCCTAATCAATGATGCAAAATTACAAGAATTAGAATCATTTTTTCATATAAAAGATGTATTCCTGACAATGTTGGACGTTCAGCTTTATAGGGCGCGCCCTTCCTCTTGATATGTCACTGATTGTTAGATAAAGTAGCACGTCCCTTCACTCGCCCTACTTTGTACGACATGAGGCAATCTCAACATGTGTTGTAATTTATGGCCCTAATGTGTCTAATCGTTGGACTGACTAATAGTTTTAATAGAGATCATTAGGGATTATTATATTATAAGTATGTACTTAATTATTATTATATATAGAAGCCATAATGGGCCAAGGGTGTGACTGTAACGCGACGGTTATGGGTTCGATTCCCACTCGAGGAAGTGAAATATTTATTTACGTTTATATTTCCATGTCTTCCACTCAACACGCAATGCCTCCAGCATTCGGCAAAAAGTGGGGAACGGAGTGTCTTAACACTAGTTTTCCTCTGCCTACCCTGCTGTGTGCGGGATACAGCGTGAAGCTGATTTCGATTGTTATTATATATAGAAGCCATAGTGTCGCAATGGAATAGCGATCGACTATTAAAGTGATGGTTGTGGATTTGATTCTCACTAGAGGTGAAGGGGTTGTATTTATAAAACGTAAAAGAATTTTGTAAGTATACTCGTATATGTAGCGAGATTACATTCATCTCACCGCTCTAATAGACGTAGCGTAGAAGCGTAGGGTAGAAAGTGGGGAAAGGAGTCTTACTAGGTACACTAGGTACCTCTGCCTACTCTATTATATGGGCTTAAATAGTTTAGTCTAGCTTTATATTTTTAATTAAGTTCTTAAAAGCGTAATGCCTAATTACGCCTAAATTAGTTTACCTTAGCTCGTAGTGGGATTTCGACTAAAAAAAATAATTGGTGACTTACCGCTGGTTCCTTTTGCCTACCTTTAAACCTTTAAATGTATGTACATATGCAATAATCTATATAAAAGGACTTGTCCTCACTGACTGAGGTAAGACGCACGCACAGCCGTAACCGCTGATGGCTGATGGTACTTTCGTAATCTGGACATCCACTAAGAAGGGATTTCGAAAAATTTTAATCCTAAAGGGGTGAAATAGGGGTTGAAAGTTTGTATGAACGGCACCGATTCTTATAAAATTTGAAATTCAGACTCTTAAAAGTATTTAATTGAACACCTGTTTCATGGTTTTCTATAATTCTTCCCCTAAGAGTGCAAATAAGGGGTTGAAAGTTTGTATGGAAAAATCTTTAAATCGCCACCGATTTTTATAAAATTTGAAATTTAGACTCTTAAAAATATTTCATTGAACACATGTTTCATAGTTTATTAGAATTCACCCCTAAATAAGCAAGCGAGCAAGCGTCCGCTAGTAAGATTATATTTAGGAAAAGTATAAAAATTCAACATGACATAATTTCAAAAATTTTGCGGTTTGAATCCCGCTACTTAATTATTTTTATACAAACCAACAAGCTCATATTAAAGGTATAACATTTAATTAGTAAAATTGAACTAATTTTATTTTGAATTGGGCCAATTAGATTTTATATGAATTTGAGGTTCTTTAAACGAGCTTAATCCCATTTATGAGTACGATTCTGTTTAGATAACATAAAAGAAAAAAGGTTCATTTCATTTGCTATTTCCTTTTGGAAAATCAAAAGCTTTTTGAGAAATATTTATAATATATAAACATGTGGTTGCCCTTAAATTGATATTTATTGCTTACTCTTCTTATTTAATGTTTACTCAATGGATGTTTTAAAATAATTTTCTTTTTATAGGTACATTCTTCTTGTGTAATTTGGTTAAGAAAGCAGAAAAATAAACCATAGGGAATAAGATGAGGTTAGTGTTTTTAAAATATTTTTTATGGTCCTCATACTTTAGCTAAATCAGCTTCATGCAGTATACCGCACAGATCAGGGTAGGCAGAGGGAACCTGGTACCGCTATCAACTAAGCTGACTCTGCATATCCTACGAAGAGATAGCATCTCCACAGCATTCATCTTCTTCTTCATTTTTTTAAATTAATTGACAAAATAACTGATTTACAGCCATAAAAAGAAAAAGGTTAGCAATTAGCAATAGAAAAAAAGATAAAGCTTAGTTTACCTTTAGAAAAGTAATAATGTTAATTACGCTTACGCAAAACATAGAGCATTTTATCCAACTCAAAGCGATGTTAAGAGTCAACCTTTGTGTAGTTGCGCATAATGCTAAAGAAAAATCTTTATGATTTTATATGACGAGTGTAATATAAAGGGGTAGAAAAAACATTTGAAATTTTTATTTCCACTCATTTTCTGCATTTATAACCGATTTCTGTAAAAGGGGGGTGTATTTTTTGTGATTGTTACATCAGAACTTGGTACTGGGTGAACCGATTTTGATGAATCTTTTTTATTGGAAACCTGGTGTTTTCCGCGTGGTCCTATTTTAATTTGGTCCAGTTCTGAAAATGTTGTTCATGAGAAAATTACATAATCTTTTTCTATCATCCTCATCATCATCATCATCAACAGCCATCTTTTGTCCACTGCTGGACATAGGCCTCCCCCAATTCTCGCCACCACACTCGATCCTCAGCTCTTCGGACCTATCCGCTTCCCGCCAACTTTTTTCTATATATTTTTAAAATTTCTCTGGTATAATCTCAATGTAAATGGCACTTTACTCGACTTTAAGTTTGCACTTGGTCGGTTGAATGTAAAATAGACAGGTATTAAACGTAATACGAGATTCTTTGAAAGCTTTTGACTTCGATGTTTTCTTTAACTTCAAACCTGTAAGTTTCATAGAAACGTTTGATGTCGATATTGTTGAGAGATTACTAAAGAAATTTCTTCTTGAATTTATAGGAGCGGTAATGTAATGTAAAATATTGAAGCCAGGCGTGACGCAGGGGCACAAAGTGTGACTGTAAACGCCGCAGGTTGTGAGTTCGATTTCCACTCGAAGAAGTCCACGGTGCTGAGCACCGCCACCTAAAAAAAATCAAAATAAAAAGATATGGATGATAAGACAATCGAAAATATTTGTAACTTATTTAAAGTGTTATACCACACTTAGGAAGAAAAATACTTTTTAGGAAACATATAAATTTGAACTTTGCGAGCGGGATTTGAATCTGCCCCTCTTGGAAAGCCGTACGTTTTTAATTTTTATACGTTTTCTAAAAATAGTTGGCGCAATAAATATTGAAAATGGCACAATTAATGTTTATTGGACACAGATGCGGGCCGACATGTGTCTATACATTACTTGGCAAATATTGAGGTGAGCCAAACATATCATTAGGTGTCGATTCGTCTGTTTAACCTAATCTTCGCTATATTATATATCAATTAAGGTGTCTCGGTGTTGAGAAGAAAAGGTCTTTTTTCGAGATCAACCGAGATCTCTCCCTGACTCTCTTTCCGCATACTTTTTCATCATTAATCTTTTTTGCCATTCTTTAATCACTCATTCGTTGGACGTGCCCAAACCAGTTGAGCATGTTCTTCTTCATTCTCATCGTGACATCCTCCCTAGTATTTGCTATTATGTGATCTCTTCATTGAGGAACAGCTAAGCTGACTCTGCATGTTTCATCAACGCAGCGAAAGAACCTAAACCTGTCACCGGTAGCAATACGCCTTTCCACATCCATCTCGAATCTTCTATCTGTACTGAACGTACTTCCCAAATATACGACTTCATTCACTTGTTCTAATCGTCGTAATTTATTATTTTTTTAAATAATATTTTCATTGTTTGCATAAACAATTTTTTTAAATATATTTAAAAATATTTTGGTTACTTTTAATTTAAAGTCAGGCATCAATATTAAATAAAAAAAACACAGATACACAGAAAATCTATTTATTCCGTTAATAATAATAGAAGAACGTCGTAAACAAAACTTGTTCAATCAAAGCTTAATTGTTTTTGTTTAGGAATACCA
>JAKRZM010000338.1:61795-102084 GCA_036379175.1 Heliconius cydno galanthus
TATATATATATATATATATATATATATATATATATATATATATAGGGTGGAATGGTAGCTTTTGGTTTCAGCCTATGAATGCCATGAATTTAATTTAACAAGAGAATACAGAACTGTTATTGTGGCTTAAATATTTCGTGGTAATGCTTTCGTTCGGACAGACAGACATACATAAGAGTTATGTTTAGAGTTTTCTTTGTCATAAACGATTTTCTCTAATTTTTGTTGTATATTTTAAATTGTTAATTATATTTATTTGATAAAAGATAATCTTGATATTGAACGTTATTTTTTTTTAAACGAAATGAACCAAATTTAATTCGTTACCAAATTTTTATTCTATCCCAGCCAATGCTTAATTAAAAATTTAAGAAACAGGAAAATAATTTAGGGTTACGAAAAACCTAATTCTCCCAACGCTTATACAATTATAACACAAATAAATTATTAAATTATATTATAAAAGAAAATGTACTGTAAAAGATAACAATAACAAAAGAAATGACTTACAAGATTTGAGTGTTTAAACGTTTAAAACCATTATCAATGACGCACTCGTCTAGATATAATTTAATATTCTCAAAGGGCTCGATAAAATTCATCGTGAAGCTAGCGGCGCGGAATCGTCTGAGAAATTTCCACTTCTTGATGGTTCGTTTGTGTTGTGGTGATGACTTGCCGTAGCTGATGGTGTTTTGGTTGGTAGAGTAACTTTTTTACGAAGTTAAAGTAAAAAATCGCAAAAATTTGGGATGATAAGTAACTGTACTGCACTTGAGGAAATTAAATATTTTATTTTTTTGCTCCGGTGTCGAGGTGTCTCTAAAAGTCGGTGCAAAGTGGGCAGTGGAATGTCTTAGCATTAGGCACCCACTGCCTACCCGGGACTCAACCTGAAGCTAAAAAAAAGTAAATGAAAAAAAATGACACATCGGTCGCATTGTTTAGGAAGGAGAGTAGTGATTCATCAACACTAATTTCACTAGCATATCTCAGAAGGTGTAGTGTTATGTCTCATTTTACTAACCAACTAAGAAAATACTTATTTTTCTAGATATATTAATTAGTTTTACTCGATGGTATAACTTTAAATATATAAGGTAGCATTCACTTCACAGTTTCATTTCGTTAGCGATATCATTCAATTAGGCTGCGACGGCATTACGCTGTGCTTTTCTGTTCTACGACGTTTTTCGGTTTTACTTTAATTTTCTATTCTATCCTCCAAAAGATGAGGCAAAAGTGATGAGATGCTGTGATTTTAAGTAATTGCTTTCTTTGGAGGGGTGGAGTGGATTAATAAAAATATTAAAAAAATCTAATCAGTTTCTCGTTCAGAGTTGTCAGCAGTTTCTCCGTTTCTCACGAGGCATTGCGTGTTGAGTGGCGGAATTTAACGCCGGGCTTTTGTCTTGGTGCCAGAGCGAAGAAATGAATAATAAGAAATAATAGTTCATGGAATGGGATTTTTTTTGCTGTTTTCAATTAGGGTGGACCTAAGGACGGTTTCTAATACGATAGAATTTTCATAAAGTTGAATTTCAATTTCCAAAAATTACTGTGTTGCCAAGTTGAAAGAATATCAAAATGGAAAATGAAATTATATCTTTTCCACTACTTTTTTTCATTTTCACTTTGTTTTTAAATGTATTAGATATATCTAAACATTCGCTCGAATTTACTACCATCCCTTATACAAGGCTCTTTAAAATTGTAACGATAGCGTTACGTAACGTTACAATTATATATATATGGTATTAAATATCATGTTATCAATACAGAGGCAAGCTCAGCGAAGTGATTAATTTAATTTGGAATTGGAAGGTAATGGGAGACACTACAGTTGTTAGTGTTTGGTTTCACACTTATCTATATGAATAAAGGATTAACGCTCTACTAGAGATGTCATGGATTCTGATATAATTAACAAAAATTGCTTTTAAGTTTGATAATAATAACATGCAAAGAAAGTTCTCTCAAAAATTGGAAAAGTATAAGTCGTTCTTTAATAATATCTTTAGAGAAATGTGTAAAAAATGATTTAAAAAATGTCTTTTATAATTGGACAAAATATAATTTTGACATCCAGTCATGCAAGTATAATATGTAGTTTTTATCTGTTTTTTTAGTTGCTGCGTTGAACACCGCTACTAATGACGCAATTCCTTAAAATTTCAGCGGAAAGTAGAGAGTCGAGTGCCTTAACATTAGGACAAATTGGAAAATTGCTCAATTTTTTTGTTTTTTCTCCCATTTAACTTCTTATGAGCTAATAGGTGGGATTTTGGATAAGTGATTGACCTTGAATGCCATTAATGTAGAAGTATCAGGATATCCTGTTAGAAACATATATATGTATATACATATATACATGTATGTACATACATATATATGTTTCTAATCGGCTTCGCAATGGAAAGGATTAACTCATGGTAGTAGATATATCGATTTTTGTGGTTTTTCCGTAAAAGCCTCAAAGCCGTCCGTTACGTGACATTCATGGGAGTTATATTTGACCCAGTTTCGACTTAAATCGATGTAAGTAAAATGTAAGTAGATTTGAACTAGTTTTCATTAATGGAAAAACAAGTAAATCTATATATATAAAATCGAAAGGTCACTCACTCATCACGAAATCTCAGAAACTACATGTGCTAGGAATCTCAAATTTTGCATAGGAGTTACTTATAGGACGTAGGTGCTTGCTAAGACGGGAATTTGCAATATTCGACTTCTAAGGGGTTGTTTTTGGGGTCGAAAGTTTGTATGAAACTTCGTTACTACAAATGCTAAGAGTCTCAAATTTTGCATAGACGTCACTAGGACGTAGTCATGGAGACAGAAATTAATAATAACATAGTTCACGCGAGTGAAACCGCGAGCGGGCCGCTAGTATAAAATAAATATCAGTTATATATAAATAATAATGAGTTCATTCGTGGCGCAGTGGCACAAGCGAGTGACTCTAAACGCGACGGTTGTAGGTTCGATTTCTGTGACGAGGTGTTCCTTCATTTAAAACTCTATCTTGATAATTTCGCGGAAGTGTTTTAATACTAGTCTTCTGCCTATACTGCCTTTAAGAAAAACTAGAATAATATATTTAATCGTAGAATATATTATTAATAAATCGTAGAATATATTATCTTGTATAATATACTAAAATAACTACAAAAATAAAAATCCTCTGTAATAGGCAAACTTTTGTATAATTATTGCAAAAGAAAATTCTGAATTTTCATAACGGCCAGTACAATGTTAATATTGCATCTATTAAAATAAACATTACTTTTTATTTTCAATAAAATTCTTTTGTTCTTTAATATCACTTGATATTATCAGCTTCGTCTGGAAACAGTAACATTTAAGAGTTAAATTTTATTGAAAAAAAAAAACATTAATATTTTGAATTAACTTTTTTTTAGCTTCGCGCTTCATCTCATGTAATGATGGATTGAGATGGAATCAACTATCATTTTCAAGAAACTTTATCCTTCATTTTGAGATACTTTTGTTTTTTTATCTCAACTATGACCAGTTGCTGGGTAGGCAGAGGGAACCTGATAACCTAACCTCCCTTTTCATGAAAATACTACCGTACCCCACTTTCTGCTAAATTCTGGAGCCATTGCGTGTTGACTGGCGGAACTCAACCTGGCGGGCCATGTTACCAGAGCGAGAATATGAAAGTATGAGAACCCCCTACCCAAAGACGTTGACTTGCCCTACTTTTAAGTGCTTTTTATTGTAGACTTACATACGTAACTTCCAGAAAATAAAAGAAAAGCCATAACTAAAGTAAAAATCCCAAATCCTTCCCTAGATATATATCACACATATCGTGCGTAACATATTCCTTATTCCATTGTACAAGGTCAAGGGATTTGAATGCATATCTAATATTTACATAACCCTTCCTTTTATTGTAAATACGAAGACGTTTCTTTGTATACTATTTACTAATATTTAAATCGAGAAGTGATGTCATTTCTGTGAACAAGTTGTTTGAAATGTCACTTTTATTTGACATTAAATATTAAAGAAGACCGACCAAGTCTTTTTTTCAGCTTCACGGTGTATGCAGAGTAGGGAAGGCAGAGGGAACCTAGTGTTAAGATACTCCGCTTTCTACTTTTCGAATCGAATTTTGACGGAATTCAATGCATTTGCATCGACACTAGAGTGAAGAAATGAACATATTAAATATTTCATTTCATCGAGTGGGAATCGAACCTACAACCTGTCACGTTTACCGTCTTGTCTTGTCTTGTCGTCTTGTCTCTCTGCGCCACGATTGGCCAATAATATAAGAAAAAGAAATAGATAATATTTGCAAAAACTATAAAGAAATTCGATAGAAAGGCACTTTAAAGTGCTATTGTCAAAAGTATACGTTAAAGCCGTGCTCAGCATCAAAAGTTACGTGGAGCCGAACTTTTCCGTGATATTTTGAACTCTTTCTGGTACAATAAAAATATTACTTTTCCTTGTTTCTTCTGGGAACTCNATGTTTGTTTGACGGTTGCTATTATTATTATTATTATTATTATATATGTTTCTAATCCGCTTCGCAATTGAAAGGATTAACTCATGGTAGTAGGTATATCGATTTTTGTGGTTTTTCCGTAAAAGCCTCAAAGCCGTCCGTTACGTGACATTCATGGGAGTTATATTTGACCCAGTTTCGACTTAAATCGATGTAAGTAAAATGTAAGTAGATTTGAACTAGTTTTGATTAATGGAAAAACAAGTAAATATCAGTTATATATAAATAATTATGAACCCGTAGTGGCGCAGTGGCGCAAGCGAGTAATATTTAATCGTAGATATGATTAATATCTTCTATAATATAATAAACGAATAATAATTTACTAAAATAGCTGCAAAAATAAAAATCTCTGTAATAGGCAAACTTTTATATAATTCTTGCAAAAGAAAATTCTGAATTTTCATAACGGCCAGTACAATGTTAATACTGCATCTATTAAAATAAACATTACTTTTTATTTTCAATAAAATTCTTTTGTTCTTTAATAGCACTTGATATTATCAGCTTCGTCTGGAAACAGTAACATTTAAGAGTTAAATTTTATTGAAAAAAATAAATAAATAATATTTTGAATTAACTTTTTTTTAGCTTTTCAAGACACTTCTTCCTTCATTTCGAGATATTTGTTTTTTTTTGTTTTTTAGGTTCACTATGACCCACATATAACTGAGTACGCGGGGAACCTGGGAACCTAACCACCCTTTTCATGAAAATACTTCCGGACCCCACTTTCCGCTAAATTCTAGAGCCATTGCCTGTTGAGTGGCGGAATTCAATGTCGTTACCAGAACGAGCACATGGAAGAATGAAATAATTGGTTTCGAATAGGAATCGAACCCTCAAGCTCGCACGGCTGTATCAATGCAATCCAATAAAAAATATGAAATTTTTAACTTAACTTCCAGAAAATAAAAGAAAAACTATAACTAAAGTAAAAATCCCAAATCCTTCCCTAGATATATATCACACATATCGTGCGTAACATATTCCTTATTCCATAGTACAAGGTCAAGGGATTTGAATGCATATCTAATATTTACATAACCCTTCCTTTTATTGTAAATAAGAAGACGTTTCTTTGTATACTATCTACTAATATTTAAATCGAGAAGTGATACAATTTCTGTGAACAAGTTGTTTGAAATGTCACCTTTTGTTTGACATTAAATATAAAAGAAGACCGACCAAGTCTTTTTTTCAGCTTCACGCTGTATCCTGCATGTAGAGAAGGCAGAGGGAACCTAGTGTTCAGACACTCCGCTTTCTACTTTTCGTCGAATTTTGACGGAATTCAATGCATTTGCATCGACACTAGAGTGAAGAAATGAACATATTAAATATTTCATTTCATCGAGTGGGAATCGAACCTACAACCTGTCACGTTTACCGTCTTGTCTTGTCTTGTCGTCTTGTCTCTCTGCGCCACGATTGGCCAATAATATAAGAAAAAGAAATAGATAATATTTGCAAAAACTATAAAGAAATTCGATAGAAAGGCACTTTAAAGTGCTATTGTCAAAAGTATACGTTAAAGCCGTGCTCTGCATCAAAAGTTACGTGGAGCCGAACTTTTCCGTGATATTTTGAACTCTTTCTAGTACAATAAAAATATTACTTTTCCTTGTTTCTTCTGGGAACTGGCTGTCGGTTGCTTTTTCTATTTTTTCGAATTATATCCTTCAATAACAGAAGGATTTTAGTAACAATTTGTTTGGATTGAGGTTATCATTGCGCAGTGGCACAAGCTGGCGTAAACGAGTCGGTTGTGAGTTCGATTCCTGATCATGGGAGTGAAATATTTATTTTTTTCATTTGGCGAGTTCAGCAATTCAACACGCAATGCCTCGAGAATTCCGTAGAAAGTGGGGAACTAAAGTTTCTTAAAGGGAACTTTGTGTCTTATGCCTAGGTTCCTAGGGCCCTTCTTATCAATAATATAATACAAGCTGCCAGTCGAAGAAATTAAATATTTACTTAAATTTATATTTTCATTTCTTCGCTCTGGTGTGGAGGCAGAGCGCGGCGTTAAGTTGCGCCTTTAGAATTCAGTGGTAAATGGGGAACGGAGTGTCTCAACACTATAGTATAGCGTAAAGCTGAATAAATAAATGATTAAACTGAATTCTCCACTCATTACGTAAACCAAGGTGGGTAAAGAACAACAGTGTGTTGCAGATAGCTGTGTAAATCTTAGGATTTAAAGAGATTTACATTCTAAATAGTTGGCGAGGACTTAATTAAGTTAAAACTAGGGATTATCCGTAGATGTTTTAATTTAATCACTGTGAACAGAAACGTAACGTTATTACGTTATTTACGGAATGTGAAAAAGATAAAAAAGATATATAGATGATAAAAAAGTAGGCAGAGTGTCAAGACATTCCATTCTTCGCTTCCAAATTGAATTCCTATTGAAATGTAAACGTTAGGTAATAAAATATATAAAATATTTAATTAGGTCCACAGAAAGTGGGGAATAAAAGTGTTTTAATGAAAATGGAGAGTGTTAACACTAGGTTCTTAGATTCCCTCTCCCAATCCGGCTATATATAGCGTAAAGCAAAAAATATAATAAATATATCTGTATTGTATAAGTCTATTTTTGTAAAGCACTTGAGGAAAACCACAAAAGATCGATCAAAAAGAAATTAAATGACGACAGCTTTCAATTTAAATTAAATTTAACCATAATTATGTTTAAAGGACGAATTTCGAGATTAAAGTCAAAAAAGCCGTTTAGTTTTAGATTGGCAGCATCAGCCCAAACTGAGGCTTAACGACTTGGGATCTCTTACCTTCGCGAAATTACCTACTAACGTCTTCACTTCAAACTAATTTGTTAGCTAACAACTTTGATTAAATTATATTTTTTAAATCATATTTAGGGGTTTTTTTTATTAGTGTTAAAACACTCCGTTTCCCACTTTCTGCCGAATTTTCGAGGCGTTGCGTGTTGAGTGGAACTTAACGCCGCGTTATGAATTAGTATCAGAGTGAGGAAATGAAAATAGTAAATATTTCTATTTCCTCGAGTGGGAATCGAAGCAACAACCTGCGTTTACAGTCACATCCTTGTGCCCCTGCGTTTTGACTGACCACTTATAATACAATATTAAATTTATTAATAATTTGAGAGGAAAGAGAAGAGATTTAGAAGATTTTCTCTATTTACTCTGCTATTAACGGTACCAAAGCGAGAAGCTGTAAAAACCATCTACATTATAAATATAAAATATTTCATCCATTTGGAATCGATCTCATAATAATTACTATTTACTATCTATATCTATATATATAAAAGGACTTGTCCTCACTGACTGAGGTAAGACGCACGCACAGCCGTAACCGCTGTGCGTAGAAACGTGAAATTTGGACAGATGTTTACTTTCGTAATCTGGACATCCACTAAGAAGGGATTTTGTAAAATTTTAACCCTAAAGGGGTGAAATAGGGGTTGAAAGTTTGTATGGAAAAAAAATTGAATCGGCACCGATTTTTATAAAATCGTTAATTCAGATTCTTAAAGATATTTAATTGAACACGTGTTTCACGGTTTTTTAGAATTTACCCCCTAAGGGTGCCAATAAGGGGTTGAAACTCTGTATGGAAAAATCTTTAAATCGCCATCGATTTTTATAAAATTTGAAACATAGACTCTTCAAAATATTTCATTGAACACGTGTTTCATGGTTTATTAGAATTCACCCCTAAGGGTGCAAATAAGCAGGCAAAGCTGCGCGCGTCCGCTAGTTATATATAAAACTTATAAAATTACACAAAATTTATATTATGACGAAGAAAACCAAGAGTTTCTGTTACAAGATTTTTATTACGTCACAAACTTGGAATTGCTCGTTGGGCGAAAAAATTTGGGTCAGCCCTGAACGAGACAGTTTCAGCTCGTCATCAGAGCTTGCCGCAAATTTTACTATATTTATACATTAGTTAGTGGTTAAAGAATATATTTACACTATATTGCTTTTAAGTTTTATATGAGTTTGTGGTTTTTTTTGTTTGTTTCTTTTAAGCTTAAAATAAGTGTGGTTTATATGATTTTTCTATAAGTTTTTCAGTAATATATGTATAATTAATTTACGTTTTTGGTAATTTTCAATGAAGGTTATTTTTAATTTAAGAATTCATTAAAATAAAGTGACATTTTGTGGTAGCTAAGAAGTCTATTTAACATTTTCGATTCGATCTTAAAAAGTACCTTCTTAGAGAAAATCTTCTTAAATGAATTACATTTTATTTGCTTCACCTGTATTCCACACCTAGCTGGGTAGGCAAAGGGAACTTAGTGTTAAGACACTCTGTGCCTCATTAGGACGCTTTCCTTTTCCACTTTCCCCAAAATCCTTGAGGCATTGCGTGTTGAGTGGCGAAACAACCCTTATCAAACAAACAATTTAAATCAATATATAATTTAATTTATAATACAAAAGTAAATGTTTAATAATATATATAAAAATTTATAACAATAATTTCTGCCTTCTATTATGTCTCAGTGTCAAGGATGAGTGACCCAGAAGTACTAAAGAGGCTTATAAGTAAATGCTCTTAAAAGGGTTCGTTCACTCTTTGAAAATTGTATTTCCCTCACTAAATTATACGGTTTTTGTATTTGAACGATCTTTAGATTATACGAGCTCCGTCAACTTCAATTTCGTAGTATATTATAGTACTAGCGATCCGTTCGTGGCTTCGCCCGCGTGAATTACATAATTATTAATTTGCTAATTTGTATGACTTTAGTTTTCTAGTACCAATATCATTTAAAACCATTATTGTTATCTATATTGAAAAATAAAGTTTAAACAAACTCACAGACAAATAGTAAAAAATAATAAAAATAATTTCTTTTGGTTCTATTACGTTATAAAATATTATTTAAGTTTTCAGGCCGTTATGACGCAGGGGTACTAGCGTGTAACTCGGGAAAATTTCATTTCTTCGCTCTGATACGGAAGCAAAACGACGCGGCGTTAAGTTCCGCCGCTCAACACACAGAGCCTCGATGCCTTCGCCGGCGGTAAGTTGGGAACGCATCCCTAATACCAAATTTCGTCCGCCTATTTGTACCTGTTATATGCGGGATACTGCGTGAAACTGAAAAAAAAAACATTTTTTTTATATACATAGCTTCCATGTACAGACACCGATCCTTTACGATTTCATTATAAGTGTAGATATAGATATAGGTTGCTATATTAAACGTTTCTTGATTGTTCTAAGAGATTAATTATCAAGAAGGGCTTCTCAAAATTATTTGTTAATTAATATAGATATTTTTGTTTTCAACGAGAAATATCGTCTTAAATATTGATTGATGATAGCTACCTATTAAAAATATATAAAAAAATATTTGTAAATAGATATATTTTATTTTTATTATTTTGTGTTTTTTTTTGCTTCACGCTGTATCCCGTACACAGCAGCGTAGGCAAAGGGAACCTACTATTAAGACACTACGTTACCCATTTTCTGCATTCACCAAATTGTAGAGACATTGCGTGTTGAGTGGCGGAACTTAACGCCGCGCTTTGTCTCGACGCCAGAGCACAGAAATGAAAATATTAAATATTTCACTTCCTCGAATGGGGATCGAACCCACACATTTATGTTAACAGTCAATCAGACAATGTCAGACAGTGCGTAGTGTTAGTGTTCTTTTAATACGATAGGCAAGGATTCAAATTTCACAAATGAGAATATATTCTTAAAAGAAAGTTTGGCGGAGTTCCGCCATTCAACACACAATGCCTCCAGAATTCAGCGGAAAATGGGGAACGGAGTGTCTTAAAATTAGGTTAACGCTTTTTTCTATTTATTATTTATCTATTAAATCACTATAAAAGATAAATTTACTGGCACGTTTAAAAAATAGAAAAATATATATTTAAATTCTACCAGCAAAATACTCTACGTAAATGTAATAAGAGTGGTCGTATAATACAATCGTTATTCGCTAAACAGATTGAGGACACTTTGAGACACCAAGGCACAAAGTCAGCCTTTGTACTATGAGACAATAAGAAAACCTTCGTTTAGACTTGTAGAAATTCTTGGCCTTTCTAAGGATTTCCGCTTGTTGGCCTCTCTCGTTCATTATTGTTATTAATATATAATTATTTATTTATTAATCAATTCTTTATTTTATTAATTGTGTTTATCTAAGTATTGTCGATGATGAAGTAAATAGAGTTTTACGTAACGAGGCCATTCGTCGTAGCGAATAGGTAACTGTAGTCGTCGTTGTGGGTTTGATACTTACAAATGAAAAAAATGAAATATTTTATATTTATATTTTGTTTGTTCTGTTGTAGAGGTGATGCACGGCGTTGAGTTCCGCCACTCAACACGCAATGCATCTAGATTTCGACGGAAAATGGGGAATGGAGTGTCTTCACACTTGGTTTCCTTTGCCTATCCTACCGCATGGCGGACACAACATGACACAAAAAAGTACTTACATTTAAGCATAAAATTAAGAAAATCTATATTTTTTTATACATTCATATAATATACATATATTTATAAAATATATGCACTTTAATTCTATTTGATAACTTCTTTTGAATATTCATTCATTCAATTTAGCAAGTTTCTTTGCTGAATTCATTCTCATTCACAGTCTGAGTTGAAAATTTTAATGTATTTCCACTATTTACTTTAATTCATCTGTTAGTAGGTTAAAAGAGAAACGAGTCGACTTTTACAGATTTTTTTTAATTTTTTAAAAAGTACATAAATTACAAACGACAAAATCAATTAATGTTATTTATATCTAGATAAAATATAGACATTTCAGGACCTCTTACATATTATGTAAAATTTTGAGTTTCATGTAAAACTGAAGTCTAAATTTTACTATACTATTTATAAATTTAAATGGTATATATTTTCTATATTCGCTAGGTAGAAGGAACCTAGTGCTAAGACACTCCGTTCGTCATTTTCCGCCCCATTTTCGAGATATTGCACGAAGGGTCGCTCTATGAAGCTTTTCCTTATTACTAGGGCGAGGAAAACAATTCATTTCTCTGAGTGGAAATAGAACCCACAACCGTCGCGATTACAGTCAAAAACTTCACATATTTTTTTTCGTTTCAAGCATAGAGGAGTAAGTAGGACAAGTAGAAATTTTTACGTCACAAGGAGGACATTTACTTTTTTTTATACTTTTTGAATCCTAGTTTTTAAATAAGTATGTTTCGAGGCAACATCTTCAAAGTTTCAAATAAAAATATTACGTGTCATACTTTAGCCTCGAGAAATGTATGATGTCATGAGATAAACGGAAAATAAAAATCAGGTGAAGACTCTCACGTCCACGCTTTTAATGATTTAGAGGTTTTACATAAGTTAAAAGTTTAATTTATTTTATTTAGCGAAAATTTTACATTGTAAATGTATACTTCGAATGCAAGGGATTTAATTTTTATGTATAACATAATGTCTCAAAAGTAGGGCGATAAATGGGTAACGGAATGTCTTAATTTATATGACAATATTTGTTACACTAAATCATTTAATCATTTTTTTAGCGAAAAAATAAAAATATTGAATAGGAAATGTCTCCATTTGCTTAATTTGAAAAAGAAATATTTCCACTAAATGTTAATTATTATGCGAGTTAACTCGTTTCCTTATAAAATAAATTGACTGTCAAACACATTACTTCGCGCTTACAAAAGCTTTCGAATTGCGCTTGACCGTAACATTATTAATACGCAAGTAATTTCTATATTAACTGTTTCTATTAATTTGTGTATTTTTTAATCATTTTATTATATTAATCACGTTTTAAATAATATTGTCATTTTTAGCTTTATGCTGGTGGATCCAGCAGTGGGCAGCGGAGTGTCTTAGTTTAGTTTAGTTTCAGCGGAATGTCTTAGTTTTAGCTTCCCACTTTCTACCGAATTCTGGAGGCCTAATATATTTGAAAAAATATATTAGGCCGTCCTGTCGCAGTTATCATAGCATTTGAGTAATTGTATAAGGCCGTTGTGGGTTCGGTTCTTACTCAAAGAATGAATTAGGTATTTTCATTTTATTAGGTATTTTACGTATCGATTGGCGGAACTCAACGCCGCTTGATCTTGCTCGATTCTATAAAAGATATAGTTAAGTCTATAATGTATTTAAATTATTTTTTTCTATCCAATAAAATTGAATTTATATACATAACATTCACATTCGAATGAATGCGAATGTTATTTTTCTAGTGATCCAGACTCAACGTGTAATCTCTACAGACTCGAACAGCCGCGCTTGAATTCTGCTTTCAAGCCATATTGAATTCAAGTTATTTAGCTTTGTAAGCCAGATTTTTTTTTTAAAATATGTGGTTATTATTTTTTTTATAATAAATTAATATTTTTTTGGACCCTTGGTCGCATAGTGACGCAGTGTCTGGTTGTTAACGAGGTTGTACGTTTGATTCCTACTAGAAGGTAATATTTCTGGTACCACAAACCTGTGATTTGATGTTGCTATGCACTACGTAATTTCTTTAAAATTGGGCGTTCGTGTAAATGAGCGTGTAAAACAGCTTCACGCTGTATCCCGCACACAGCAGGGTAGGCAGAGGGAACATATTGCTAAGACACTTTGTTGCCCACGTTCCGCCGAATTAACTCGGTTATATATAAGCTTAATTAATTAAAAACAAATAATAATAAAATTAAATAAATATATTAAAAAAACCAGAAAATATATATTACCTTATAACAGATATTCCTTGTAATTAGTGCACAAATGTTCCCACTCTCCTATTTTCACATGTACTAACCAAGAGGATACCATACGATGGTGGACCTCAAGGACGCTTATATTAGATAGAAATATTCTTATCTTTATTTTCATCATGATATAAACTAACATTGACTTCCCAATCTTCCGTCTGAAAGGAGAATGATGGATTGCGGTCACTAGTGCGAACTTTTTGCCTACACCAAATATTTGTATAGCGAAGATCAAATTTATCTAATTTTTACTTCTTATACCATTCAATATATAAAAACCTGTCAAGTAGGAAATGTGGTTGTGTTGGTAGTGGTTTCTAATCTGAAATTGGTTTTTAGGTAAATATTTCAATTAATTTTGGTTGTTTCATTTCATTGTTTTATTGGTTATCTTATAATATGGAATCTCGCGTAAGTAAATATATATCTGTATTAAAAATTTTTGAGTTAACAAAATTTTTAATATTTACATTTACATATAGCTTAAATTTAATTATGATAACATTTTCATCCAAAGCTCTAAAAAACCGGTCAAGAGGTTTCCGTACCTAATTCATAATTGTAGGCCTATGAGGCCTATAGATATATATTTATAATAGTCTATAGATTTGTTAATGCGGTTCTGTTTTTATTTCTGAAGTACGGAACCCTAAAAATATTCTAGGAAAATGCTTATTTTGTAGGTTACTAATGTTTTGCTATTATTTTGTGTTCTAAATACCAAGAGTGGGTTGTAAATAGAAACAAAAGATATACTCTATCTTTGTAAAAGGCAACAGAGTCCACCAAATTAGTTTTAAAGAATTTATTTTAGTTTTAATATTTTTTACTGTTAGAGATAACCTTCATTTTATTCGTTTTTACAGTGTTATCAATTATACATACATACTCGTAGTTTTTAATTCTTAAACACAATTATTATTTAAGAATATTTTCATTTCTTCGTTCTGGTAACAAGGCAGGCAAGGCGTAGTACCTCAATTCAATTCAGCAGGAAGTGGGAGTGACATAACACTGTCTTGTCACTGCTTACCCTAATATATGGGAGATACAGCGTAAAGCTGAAAAAAAGGAAAAAAGATTTTTTTTTAGGTTCACAGGGAATTAAAATTAAGAAAATAGATTTTTTTGAATCAATTATAAAATCAATCTTTAAAAATTTAAAAATTAAAACAACGATGTGCTACTATAACTATAACTTGAATACAAAAACATAATAAATACTTAATTTCAATTTGTGGTCAAATTATTAGGCAGAGGGTACATGCAGGCTTTAAGGGCCATGTTTGAGTTAATACCCTAAAAGGGTTCCCCTTGCCAACCTCCGGTAATTCTGTTCCCGACAAAATTTCTCAATTAGACACTTCAGCGATACCATCTTAGATTAACTGGGTTTCCTCCGTTTTCATTATGCCCAGAATTGATATGGCTACTTTATTATTGTATGAGAAATGAAAATTTTGGCCTAACAACCTTTTATTTATTCGGACAACTCGAGGCGTCTCTATTTGGAGAGCAATTTGCAAATGAGTGTCGTTCAGTTGGTAGGTAGGCACTTGATTTTTTATTTCGGAAAATGTTTAGAATTAAAATGTTGAAGCGAAATTGTATAGCGTTAATAGGAATTGGTTAACTTGGGAAATATTTTTTCTCAGCATTTCGTGCTTTTATAACTTATTTATTTGTTTGTTTGTACTTTTTTATATGCGAATGACTGGATATTCAGCTCGTAATACAATCACATTTAAAATATTTTTATGACTTTAGTTCAATGACTTTAAGTCCTATCTCAATTTGCTCAAAAAGTGAGCAAAATTATCATATAAATATATACGTGCTCGGAGATTTCAATAAATATAATCGATTTTCTAAATAATATGTAAAACTCTTCTGTTTTGTTCAAGAGAATAGAGAAGAACTAAGATAAGAGAGAGAGAAAACGAAATTATGTATTTAATAAATTTTTCACCGTAGCTGAGAACACAAAATTGAATACATGCATGTCAACAGTATTATAAATCTCTTATGACTTCTGTCTATAATATAATCAGAATGCCAGGTGCAGCTATGCGTGTCTCGTTGACACGTAATACCATTCTATTCCACCCTTCTAGCATACGTAATTTATATATAGCCATGGATATATCTAGATATATTTTCTAGGAGGTGCCTGGAGGTTCAAAAGCATTTTTTTTATTTCTAGGCCATTTTTTTTATTGAGGCCAGTCGTGGCGCAACTGGTTGCGGGTTCGATCCTCATTCAAAGAAATAAAATATTTATTTAATTTTTTCGCTTTAGTGTCGATGCAGGCAACGACGTTGAGCTCCATCAGTCAACACGCAGTACCTCCAGAACTCGACAGCAAATGGAGAACGGAGTGTCTAAACACTACTTATCCTCTGCCTACCGACGTGAAGGATACAGCTGATTTAATATTTTAAGGTTTCCATAATTTTAACGTTCAGAGAAAGGTTATTCGATACGAGAAAACATTATTCATAGGGATTTTGGTACATAAGCCGTTAGTGAGCTTCATTTATTTGTACTACGCTCGGTTCTGGCAATATTATAAATACTACCAGCAATAGAGATAAATTCAATATATTGTAAAGAAAATAAATAATCTAAGATTTAAGTATTAAATTATAGTAAGAAAATAAAATATAAATGGTCTTTTAATACTAGATTATTTAAGCATGTAAAGGTGAAAAATTTCACTCTGTTCCTATTAAGACACTTCCGTACCCCAGTTTCCGCCAAATTGGGGTACGGAAGTGTCTTAATATACGCTTACATAAACCGACCAAACAAATATAACCTTCCTTTTAGGCTCGGTCGCAGTCAGGCAAAAAGAAATAAATTTATGATTTAAATAAAATCTTCGCAACAGATACGCGTGTTGGACAAAGTGAACGACTGACACGTACTTTAAAAATTACCATATTATATATTTTAATTAAAAGTTCTTTAAAAATATAAGAGCAGAAACTTTTAAGGAGTTAATAAAATTAATTCGACGAAAAACTTCATGTATTTTAAACAGCACGCCATGTTTCGTGTTGAAGTAGGTATTCGATTTTGTTATAAACGTTTTAAAGAACGAACATTAAGTGGGTAATTGACCCAGCTATTAGGTATATTTTTCTTTGCGTTTATAACAATTATAATCACGTTTCGTAGTTTATTAAATGAAACAAGATAAAGATCTTGTAGGTGCTACAGAAGTTGAGGACAATCTATTTCATTATTGTACATATTTTAATTTTGTTTAGCTTCACGCTGTATCTCGCACACAGCAGGATAGGAGTAACATAGTGATATAACACTCCGTTCCCATTAAGACATTTCTGTACCCCATTTTCTGCCGAATTCTTGAGGCATTGCGTGCTGAGTTCTGGAACTCAACATACTATGCTTAATTACCGGAGCAAATGAAAAAAAATATGTTAAATAATTAATTTCCTCGAGTAGGAATCGAACCCACCACTTTTCGTACCCTTTGGGCCCCTGCGCCACAGCTGGCCTCAATATATAATATTTTCATATTATATAATTAATATTAAAGGATTACATTATAATGTTTTCACAAACGCTGGGAAAAGTGTTTAATCTCGTTAATTTCCTGTATCACGCTTCATCGGAACGTGAGCTGCTTAGAGTGTGGAATTCATTTACATTGAATCCTAATAAATCATTGAAAACATTTTAAGAATTCCACTT
Source organism: Heliconius cydno galanthus (assembly GCA_036379175.1). NCBI lineage: Eukaryota > Metazoa > Arthropoda > Insecta > Lepidoptera > Nymphalidae > Heliconius > Heliconius cydno. Next base: position 78,816 of record JAKRZM010000338.1, read on the forward strand.
TTATTCAATAAGTATTATAAACGACGAAAGTATATATAAACACTCCTATAGTTTAGAGGTGTCTTGTTTTATAAAGTACGAGACAGTTCTGGGTTCACATTCTATAGTTTTTACGTCACTTAGTTAAAAAGTAAAGAAGTCAGCTATTTATTTATTACTGGATTCCTTCCGCATGTATAGTTGAATACGGTGAAATATCTTAAACAATAAAAAACGTATGTATAAATACATTTTTTTTTTTCTAATTTTGTACTAGTTTTCTTTATTTTAAACGCTTAAAGCCACTCAAATATCTCTAATAAACTACTTCCAAATAATTCGGCTTAAAGAAGAAAAAGAAGAAGAATACAAATACAAGCAAAAATTAATTGCTTCACGTGTGAACAATTGTGAAACCTTTCTTATTTCCTCGCTTCTCTTTACACTTTCCAAGCAAGATATGTACGACACACATGGGAATACCCACACTTTAGAGATATTACTCTAGTAGTGTTGCTTGCAGGTTACGTCAGCGGTATTGCAAGATGGATGACTTCGCAATATATCCCTGGAAATGACTTCGTAAATAAATAATAAATATTCGATGTAAAACGAATATTCGCTTGAATTGTAAGCCAGTGTCAATATTGAGAAAAGTATAATTTGTATGGTTTGTAATTGTATGTATTCGTGATTGCCTTTTTGGGAATTTAATATGTGCTTAATTAAAAAGGGTAGTTTCAGCAAATTAATAATGGGTAGTTGTGGATTCGAATATATTAATATCAATATTTATTTTTAGCCTCACGCTGTATGTATCCCGCACACAGTGGTCTCTATTAATTTTTATAGTATCGAAATATGCGTTTTTCTATATATTTTTTTTGTTAAGTAAATGTTGAAATAAGGTTTTTTTTCAGGAAATCAAGACCGTAGAACTAAGTATATATGGTTTGAAGTTTATGATAAACCAAGCGTTCCTGAGATAAAGGGTCTCGACAGACAAACAGGCAGACGGATGGACAAACAACAAAGTGATCTTATAAGAGTTCTTTTTTGCCTTATACGGCACGGGACCCTAAAAATAATCTTTAACGTAAATTTCGTTATTTACTTTAGAAAATCGTAATATATAGAAATAAGTATACATTACTCAATTTTGTATTCAATATTCCGGTGAAATACGCCGCTTGTTAAGCAAATATGAGTAAATGTATTAAATTATAGAGATGTTAGCTTAACTATAAACTAAATACACAATAAAATCACAGTATCTACCGAAATTCAGTCCTAAATAAACAGATTTTAACGAANTATATTGTAAAGAAAATAAATAATCTAAGATTTAAGTATTAAATTATAGTAAGAAAATAAAATATAAATGGTCTTTTAATACTAGATTATTTAAGCATGTAAAGGTGAAAAATTTCACTCCGTTCCTATTAAGACACTTCTGTACCCCAGTTTCCGCCAAAGTGGGGTACGGAAGTGTCTTAATATACGCTTACATAAACCGACCAAACAAACATAACCTTCCTTTTAGGCTGTGCCGCAGTCAGGCAAATATAAATAAATTTATGATTTAAATTAATTTTTTTGCAACAGATACGCGTGTTGGACAAAGTGAACGACTGACACGTACTTTAAAAATTACCATATTATATATTTAAATTTTAAGTTCTTTAAAAATATAAGAGCAGAAACTTTTAAGGACCTAATAAAATAAATTCGACGAAAAACTTCATGTATTTTAAAGAGCACGCCATGTTTCGTGATGAAGTAGGTATTCGATTTTTTTATAAACGTTTTAAAGAACGAACATTAATTGGGTAATTGACCCAGCTATTATATTTTTTTCTTTGCGTTTATAACAATTATAATCACGTTTCGTAGTTTATTAAATGAAACAAGATAAAGATCTTGTAGGTACTACAGAAGTTGCGGACAATCTATTTTATTATTGCACACATATTTTAATTTTGTTTAGCTTCACGCTGTATCCCTCACACAACAGGGTAGCTAGAGGGAACGTAGTGTTATGACACTCCGTTCCCATTAAGACATTTCTGTACCCCATTTTCCGCCGAATTCTTGAGGCATTGCGTGTTAAGTGCTGGGACCCAACATGCTATGCCTATTTACCGGAGCGAATGAAAGAAAATGTTAAATATTTAATTTCCTCGATTAGGAATCGAACCCACAGCGTTTACAGTCATACTTTGTGCCCCTACGCCACGGCAGGCCTCAATATATAATATTTTCATATTATATAATTAATACCAAAGGATTAAATTATAATGTTTTCACAAACGCTGGGAAAAGTGTTTAATCTCGTTAATTTCCTGTATCACGCTTCATCGGTACGTGAGCTGCTTAGAGTGTGGAATTCATTTACATTGAATCCTAATAAATCATTGAAAGCATTTTAGGAATTCCATTTTTATTCAATAAGTACTATAAACGATGAAAGTATAAAATAAACACCCCTATAGCTTAGAAGTGTCTTCTGTCATATAGTACGAGACAGTTCTGGGTTCACATTCTATAGATTTTACGTCACTTAGTTAGAAAGTAAAGAAGTCAGCTATTTATTTATTACTGGATTCCCTCCGCATGTATAGTTAGTTGAATTCGGTGTAATATCTTAAACAATAAAAAACGTAAATATATATTTATAAAAATGTTTTCTCTATTTTTTTACTAGTTTTCTTTATATTAATCGCTCAAAGCCACTCAAAATACGTCTCTAATAAACTATAAGCAGATAATATGGCCTAAAGAAGAAAAAGAAGAAGAAATCAAAGAAGAATACAAATACAAGCAAAAATTAATTGCTTCACGTGTGAACAATTGTGAAACCTTTCTTATTTCCTCGCCTCTCTTTACACTTTCCAAGATATGTACGACACATATGGGAATACCCACACTTTAGAGATATTACTCTAGTAGTGTTGCTTGCAGGTTACGTCAGCGGTATTGCGAGATGGATGACTTCGCAATATATCTCTGGAAATGACTTCGTAAATAAAATATTCGATGTAAAACGAATATTCGCTTGAATTGTAAGCCAGTGTCAATATTGAGAAAAGTATAATTTGTATGGTTTGTAATGGTATGTATTCGTGATTGCCTTTTTGGGAATTTAATATGTGCTTAATTAAAAAGGGTAGTTTCAGCAAATTAATAATGGGTAGTTGTGGATTCGAATATATTAATATCAATATTTATTTTTAGCCTCACGCTGTATGTATCCCGCACACAGTGGTCTCTATTAATTTTTATAGTATCGAAATACGCGTTTTTTTAGATATAAACGGCCTTTAAATTTTTTAAAATAAATGTTGAAATACGGTTTTTTTTTCAGGAAATCAAAACCTTAGATCTGAGTAGATGGTTTGAAGTTTATGATAAACGAAGCGTTCCAGAGATAAAGGCGATAGACAAACAGACAGACAGATAAACAGACGGACGGATGGACAATTAAGTGAACCTTAAAAATTATCTTTGACGTAAATTTCGTTATTTACTTTAGAAAATCGTAAGATATATAGAAATAAGTATACATTACTCAATTTTGTATTCAATATTCCGGTGAAATACGCCGCTTGTTAAGCAAATATGAGTAAATGTATTAAATTATAGAGATGTTAGCTTAACTATAAACTAAATACACAATAAAATCACAGTATCTACCGAAATTCAGTCCTAAATAAACAGATTTTAACGAAGGCCGAGGAAAAGTTTATAAAAATGTAACATTCTAGAGACTGTTTTTAGGGTTCCGTAACTTAGAAGGAAATAAATGAACTATAGAATCACTTTGTCTGTCTGTCTATCGGTCTGTCAAGACCATTTATCGCGAGATCGAGTCGGGGTATCAAGCTGAAACTAATATCAAATATTCAAATCCATAGAATCCTTGAAAGACACATATCAAATCAAGCTTTTAAGTCGACGCAATTTAAAAATACGAGCATTTATGCATCGTTTTTGCTGCATTTTGTATGAAATTCGTCGATATCAAAACCTAAACTAAACTTTCAGTAAATCTACAACTATGAATTTAGCCACGAAATGAGAAAAAATGTCCTACAGATAATAATATTACAAACTTTTAATTATACTTCATTATACACAAAATGATTGCGTAATCTTAAGTTCGTTAACTTCTATAGATGTATTTCAAATTTTAAAATTAGTCGGAACCCTCGGTGGGCGTGCCCTGCTCGCGCTTAACTGTTTTTTGTATATTCATATTTACATTTACTTTTATTAAGATATAGAGGAAAATGAAATAATATTGTGTGTATATATATTGTTTTAAAATATTAACAATATAATTAATAATTATTAGCTTAATAGTTTTGAAAATTTGCAATAACAACAACTATACACGGCTCCAATGTGTAATTTTATTATAGTAAAAAATCGTTACAGTTAAACGTTTAAAAAATGCGGGCTACGAGTAAAATGATTAATAAAGATAAGAAAAATGGCCGACCCGTTAAAAAACTCAACGCCATCAATTTAATAAAGAAAGTCAAGATATCTATTATTTTTCGTATAATACAGCCCTTAAAATGAAAACTGGGGGTTAATTCCCACAATCCTTTTGTGGTTAATTTTTTGTTATTTTTAAATAAATTCAGATTTTTTTAAAGAAAATAAATTATAAATATAGAACGTAAGTGTTTCTAATATCTCATATTAATATCTTCACGCATTTTTTTCTGTATATCTGGTTAAGTACAGGGATAATAACATAATTCCTTAATTTCCTCCAATTTTCGAGACATTGTGAGTTGAATGCGGAACTCAACGCCGCGGTTTGTTTTCGTACCGGAACGAGCAAATGAAAATTATTCATTCCTGCCAGTGGGAATCGAACCCATAGCTGTCGAGCTCCGCCACTAAGCGTGCAATATTTCCAAAATGCGGCAGAAAGTGGACAAGGGAAATATTTTAATAGGAACGGAGTGTCTTAACACTAGATTCCCAGGTTCCTCCTGTCTCCTCTGCTATGTGCGGGAAACAGCGTGAAGTTAAAAAAACTATTATTGTATTATTACAATTTCTACTTTTAACATGTGCCTGTCATCATAGCGTAAAGATTTAGTAGTACAATTTAAGTATATTTATGGACGGACGGAGGGTTTTAACACTAAATTCTCTTTTCTTTCCTTGCTATATTCGGAAAAGTATAAAACGAGAAATAAATAAACGTACCTAAATTTCATAAAAGTATAAATATAAGTCTTTTCATTTGAAACAAAATAATATAATATAAGGTATGTGAATATTGTAACATAACAGCGATTGGTAAAATGGCTACTAAAAACTTCTAAAAAATACAAAGCTTCCATGAAATTGAAGTTTTCATTGAAATTGTATAACTTTATTTATCTTTTGAAAATTTCAGTGGAAATATGCGATATATTCTGTGTGCATTCTTATGTATATTTAATAAAAATTGAGAATGGGGCAGCTTATGGTAGTTTTTTTAGCAAATTGTAGTTAGAAAAATGTATAAATAGTTCACTATATCATTTTTATTGTAGTATTTCACGCTGTATCCCGCACATAGCAGAGGAGGCAGAGGGAACCTAGTGTTAAAACACGCCGTTTCCCACTTTCCACCGAAATCTGGAGCAATGGTGCCAAGGAAAAACCAAAAAAAACCAATAATTTATATTTATTTATATAATTACCAGGGTATTTTCAGTGTAACTTTCATGAAACCGATACTATTTTAATATAAGGATGGTTTTGAGAATCTAAGGACGATTGTAATTGGATCTATTTGGTTCTATTTTCAGAATATAATTTCATGTATTTTCTAGGCTTCGGTACCTTAATTAAAATACGAAGCTGTAATTTGTTGTTTTGGTTCATTTTCGTCACAACAGTTTATATCTGTAGATTCTTATATATCTTTTTAGTAGAGACTATTGTTAAGGAAATTAAAGTAACATAAAGAAATGCATCCAGTGTACAATAGGAACCTAGAGTTAAGACACTCCACTTTCCACTTTTCGCCGATTTCTGGAGGCATTACGCTGACTTATATACATTTCGAAGTATCTCATGGCATTTGACTGAATTCCTCGCTTTAAAGCGATAGGACCCAACGTACTTACTGTAATCTGCCCTTGCTTGTTTTTCTTGATTTTCAGGGAGTATCCCGTGACATTTTATTAAATTCCTCACTTTGCATACGAAGATGGGGCCAAACTTCCTTTGGCCATTTTTCTAATCAACGTTTGCATGTATATCTTTTTATTTTTTTAGCATCACGCTGAATCCCGCACACAGCAGGGTAGGCAGTGTTAACCTACGATAACCTGAAAAATGAAAATATTAATAATTTTATTTCTTCCAGTGGGAAGCGAACCTATAACACATACCCTTGTACCACTACGCCACAACGACCTCTATCACTTCTAGAGTATTACACTCTTTTGTTTCAAAATTCCAGCACAAAATATTTTCAAAGAATACAAATTGAGAACACATAAAAGAACACTTGTAAGAAGTGATTTCTGATCGCCAACATCAACGTGGTAGTGAGAAGCTGCCAGAAAGGCCGGACGTGGATATTTTTTGCACTTTGGCACAATTTTCAAAGAAGCCTTCTTTGTGTTTTCTCTTATGCGACTTTGGTAAAAGACAAGTACTGGGTGCTCTAATTCTACATGGACTTTTTAGATTATATTTTTGCAACCTAATTGATTTAATGGCATGTAATGAGGCTAGTCTTGGCGTAGGGGTATAAAAAAACTTAGACTGTTAACGCGACAGGTTGTGAGTTCGATTCTCACTAGAAGGAGTAAAATATTTAATATTTTCATTTCCTCGCTCTGGTGTCCTAAAACAATATTTTTTATACCTATGTATAAAAAATATTGTTTTTAAAATATAAAAAGGCCAAGAGGCCCGGGTCCAAAATCCCCCTACATTAAAATTTTTAAACGTTTCCTATAACTATTTTTTCTTTCCTAATTGTGGAATGACGCTTTAAATATTTCAAAAATATATGAAAAATTTACTTTTATCTGACTTTTAATATACTTGCTCTTAATATCCGACGTGACTTTGCTAACAAGGTGTAAATTCAAACGTTTTACCCAACATTATATAAAAGTTAATGCCTTATTGTGAAACTCGAGGAGATGATATCGCGTGGAAAGGTTTCCTGGTGCCGCCTAAATTGAATATTTAGCGTTTCGAAAACTGATATTATTTAACAATTTATGCTAAATGATTGTGAAAGAAATATGAGTAATTGACAACATTATTATATATTTACTATATTATTATATATATATACATATTTATTATATTTAATATATCTTAGATTTGTATTTTTATTGACCATCTGAGTGTCAATAGGATGGCTATAAGTTCAATTCCTAATTGGGGACAAAGATGAAAAAGAAACTGTTATTATCTCATGAACACTCAGATATTTCTTTATAATTAAGTTCAATGTAATTTCAAAACTTTAGTTCCAACATTCAACATAATAATAGGAATAAGACACATAACATATATTTATGTAATTTTGTTTGTATAGAAAGAAGCGATAAATGAAATGATTTTTATATAAAGTATTATACACTTTTATTTCATATTTAAACTGTGAGAAAGACTGTGTGTAAGATCTGGTGGCCTTCTACCGTTGCTGGTCAGCAATTGTGCTGTTAGCAGAACAGCCTTATGAGCACCAGCTCGGAGGCAGTTCTGATTAGAAAACCAGCAATAAACTGAATAGTTGTTATTCTAAAATATCGATTAGAGATATCTCAATTTGATAATCTATATATATAAAATCGAAAGAGTGAATGACTTCATTCATTACGAAATCTCAGAAACTACATGTGCTAGGAATCTCAAATTTTGCATGGGAGTTACTTATAGGAGGTAGGTGCAATATTCGACTTCTAAGGGGTTGTTTTTGAGATTGAAAGTTTGTATGAAACATCGTTACTATAAATGCTAGGAGTCTCAAATTTTGCATGGACGTCACTTATAGGACGTTGGTACTCATGGAGACATGATTGAATGAGAAATTAATTATAACGTAGTTCACGCAGACGAAGCCGCGGGCGAGCCGCTAGTGTCTTATATATCTAAAATTTACTTATGTTTATAAATTCATATATAAACAAAACAAATTCAATGATAAACGAAATAGAATATTCATATAAATAGCATTATTCAAATATCAATCTGATTTGTGAATACGTTAATAAATTAATAAAGTTCTGTTTCTCAAGTTTGTTATTAACATTGCTCTACGTAAAATGTTATTGCTTTGGAAAGTTTTAACGTTGCACATTGCATCCGGGTGGGAAGTTTGTATTTATTTTATTTTTACAGTTTATTATGTAACTATTTTTATAGCAAGTGAGTGTGTATCCATACCTATATTATAAATTCGAAAGTAAATCTTTCTGTCTGTGTGTCTGTCTGTCTGTCTTTTACGCAATCAAGGCCAAACCGCTAATTTAATTGTGATAAAATACTCATATAGAGATACTTGAGGGTCTCGGGATGAACATAGGATACTTTTTTTGCTCATATTTGTAATATTTTCGATATATACCAATATATTAAAATACTTATTAATTTGACATGCAATTTATTCCGCCATGTTAATAACAACCGTCGCTATGCGACCGTTGCTAAGCAACGATTTGCAAAGTTTGTTGTTAGAAAACGTCACCCAAAATGAGCTTGCTTAACGCATCTCTCTATTGAAAACTGAAAATAATTTCATAAATATATTTAATAAATATTCGTATAGTTCAAGCGGGCGTAGCCGCGTTCGGGTCCACTAGTATATATAATAAAATCGTAAGAGGGTCGGTGTCTGTACTTGGAAGAAATTTAAAAAAATATATTATTGGGAACCTTTATTAACGTAATAGAACCCAAAACAATGATTTTTAACATTTATGTCTGTTTACCTATGCGTTTGTTATCGCTAATCTCAGAATTGGTTTAACCGATTTGGATGCAGTTTTCACTAATATTTCTTCTTCTCTTATTTGATGATATCCACAATTTTCAATATAATATATTTCTCTCTGTCTTTTATAAGCAAATCAGCGATAAGTCTTCAGCTTATACAAGTATAGAAGTAGAATAGTTGGCTGATGACATTGGCGTTAAGAGGAATCTCCCCAGAGGAATATTGTACTCTTTACCATCTCATGTCCCCAAAATAACTGATATTTCTTATTTGTTTGGACGGTGTCATACCCAGCTTTTGTAGTTTAAAAAATAAATCCCTAAAATATATTTTGACATTAACGGGACCATAGCAAACATTACCAGACAAAGATCGCTGTCTGATTGTTCCGAATTCCTAATTTAGTGTAATTCTATGGTACGACTATTAATTTCGGCTTTGTGATGTTAATTGTGATATACGCTTGTCTTAGTGCCAACGTCGAGACTATCTCCAGTCGTTAGTGTTACGTCACCCCCAAACCCCTCCCCCCCCCCAAGGTGATATAGATACGGAATGTTGCTGTTTTTCATAGATTATTGTATTGTCTTTGTAATAAAGGTTAGATAAGCATCTAAAATTTTAATATTCATTGTTTTAGCTTTAAGCTGTAGCATGTATCGGAGAGAATCTAGTGTTTGGACACTCCGTTTCCTATTTTTAGCTAAATTTTATTATTACCAGAGCGATGAAATCAAAATTGAAAGAATATTTCAATTATATTATGAAAAACAAAATTTATTACTTATCAAAAATGTGCACGTGTAGTTAGTTATATAAATGTTGATTATTATAGGTAAGCAGAAGGAGCTCAGTGTTAAGATAGTCCGCTCTCCACTTTCCGCTGAATTCTGAAGGCTGTGCGTGTTGAGTGGCGGAACTAAACACCGCGTTCTAACTCCACATCAGAGCGAAGAAATGAAAATATTAAATATTTCATTACCTCGAGTGAGGTCGAACCCCCAACCTATCGCGCTCACATTCACAAGCCCTCTGCCGCGACTAGCCTCAAGTATATGGCCATTTTTTTAATATATTTTTTATCTTATTTAGTACAAACTACCCCATTAACAGAATCTCAACCATTATCATGTGAAACAAATCTTTATTTCTGTTTTAACTGTAGAAGCTACTTCTCCTAAATGGCTCTTGTTTAATTGCATAATATTATGCATTATCTTCTCATTAAAAGTTTATTTAATGTAAGAAGTTTGTGCGAGAATCGTTGACATAACTAAGCCTTGTTAGCGCTATTTTAATTAGATTTAGATAACTTTTCTTTGTACAGATAAAATATTTTGGTTAGAAAGGTCGTCTTGTGTAAATTTATTTCAAAGTTTTTACACGAAATCTGTTTATCTTTTTCAATTGATTCAATACAAATTTCAATATAGGGAGTATATAGGCAAGGAGGTTCCCATTAAGATATTTTCGTTTCCCAATTTCCGCAGAATTCCAAAGGCATTGCATGTTGAATAGTGAAACTTAACGCCGCCCTTTGCCTCGGCTGTTTGTTTTGCTATGACTTTGTTGTTATCAGAACGAGGAAATGAAAATATAAAATATTTAATTCAAGTGGGAATCGAATCCACAACCTGTCACGTTTAGAGTTTGCCTTGCTTTGCCGAGGCCTTGCGCCATAACTGGCCCCATAACTTTATTTTTTTTATATTAAAAAATGAAACTATTATTTTGTATTTTAATATTACAAAATAATAGTTCTATTTTTCAATATAAAGTTAAAAATATATGAAAATATCGATAAATAAAAACAGTAAACTATAATGAAGCTAGTAAAACTGAGCTACTCATTAACTGCATATCACGTACTTCCCTCAAAATGTTTATCTTTGTTTTCCGTTTGTAAATTACTATGTTATATTTTAAAAGCTATTTTAAATTGCTCAATTTTAAGCGATATTTTATTCTATAAAATAAAATCAGCTTTACCCTGTATCCCGTATTCAGTAGGGAAGGTTGAGGGAACCTAGTATAAAGGCACTCCGTTTCTCACTTTTCGCCTAATTTTTCGAGGCATTTCGTGTTGAGTAGCAGATCTCGACGCCGGGCGTTTGCCTGGTTACCTGTAATAATAATTCATTCCTCGAGTGGAGATCGAACCCATAACCGTCACGTTTCAGTCACACCCTTATGGCCCTGACGGCGTCAGTTTTTGTTTTCTTAATTACAAATAAACTATTTTCTATTGAATTATAGCTGTTGTCATGTTTGAGTTATATTATATCGTAGTTAAATATGTTTTTAAAAACATTCGAGGCCAGTCATGGGGCTGGGGCACAAGCGCGCGACTGTAGAACACGACAGATTATAGGTTCCCACTAGAAAAAATGAATTAATTTAGTGTTAGAAATCGGTAGCGGATAGCGTTTTAAAAAAAAAACACGATAAAAATACATACCGTCTATATGTTTCTAAGGAATTCGGACAGAGATTCCACATAAGCCGAGCTTCCTTCTACGGGCTATCGCTTACAAGCAACTGTACCCTATTGACACAATTCCACTGATTTTATAGTCTTTTTCAGCTCCATCTACCCTCTTTTACACGAGTACGCCAACAATAGAATATTTTCATATAAATTTCTCTTTCAACTATAATATTCTATAGTATTAAACTGTTAAAGCTTACAAAATCTATAGAGCAGTTGAAATGCTCAAATATATTCTGTATTGTATGGTAATTGAATTATGATACACGTTATTAACCGTATCTATNTACGTACTCTGGTATCGGTGGATGCTACTATGAAAATTGGTTTCGTTTTGACTGTACAAAGGTTTTATTTTTATTTATTTATATTGTTTGTTGTTTATATATTTTTGTTTGCTTATTAATTCTTTACGTTTCCCAGCTTCACGCTGTATCCCGCACGCAGTCGGGTAGGCAGAGGGTACCTAGTGTTAGGACACTCCGTTCCCCACTTTCTGCCGAATTCTGGAGGCATTGCGTGTTGAGTGGCAGAACTCAAATTGATTTTAATAATTATTATTTCTGTTTTCTTTATATTGATTTCCTATTAATTTCCTATCGATTTTGAATTCGTTTGTTCATGTGTTCGTGATCGAAGTTGATGGTGTTGAACCACGCTCTAAAGAAGGACTATATTTATTTTCAGCTTTCAGCTCAGATGGTAAAACAAAATCCAGTAAGAAACTGGGAAGTAGAGTGTTTTAACTAGGTTTTCTCTGCCTACCTTATCTACAGGAAAAAACAAGAAGTTGCATTTTATTTTAATGAACGCTTAAACAATTTCCCAGACGACGACGCACTAGCGGGTACAGCCAAGTTAAAATATTAGAAAGCTGGAACACGTAATGTATATTTAAAAGAAACTATTTCAAGATACTTTTTTGCCGAGTTCTAAATAAAATTATCGAGTAAAATTTTGAGCTGGAATTTAATCCCGAGTGAATACAGAACTTGGCACACATATGTATACATAGATCTCACATTGTTTTATCGGTGAAGTCAAGAATAACACCTTACTTAACAACAAACCTGGCTCTAACCTGAAATTTATATTTTTTTATTAAGCTTACAGCATGATAAATTAAATATTTCATACCTCCTCCGGAATATTAAAAAGAATAATACAAACGTATACAAGAATGGTTTTTAGGTTATTCTGTAAGATCACTTAACGTTTGTTTGCCTCCAGTCAGCGCTTACGTCACAACAAATATGTCACATATACAAGTGGTAAGCTGAGATGCGACTGTAAGAGGATTGCCAAAACTACCGCTCGAATATTATAGAAATGGAATATGCACGTTGTATTTTCTAGGATTTTGTATGAGGAATTGTAGAAAATGTTATAAACGACAAGATAAATATGTTTAATGTACGTAATATCTATATATATATATATATATATAAAATCGAAAAGTCACTCATTCATCACGAAATCTCAGAAACTACATTTGCTAGGAATCTACAATTTTGCATAGGAGTTACTTATAGGACTCATGGAGACAGAAATTAATAATAACGTAGTTCGCGCAGGCGAAGCCGCGGGCGGGCCGCTAGTTTTTTATAAGTGTAAGAATAAGTTTGAATTACGACAGATAAATTTTAACAATAAATATAAATTCGATATAATTAAAAAAAAAACTTATTCTAATTATAAATTTTACATAGATTATTTTTGAATTGATGTAATTAATAGACTTGTAAATAGTCTTATTTGGAATAAATAAAGTCTTGCCTTTACCACCAATATTAACGAGTGACGAAAAAATAAATCTTATTCCAAAGTTTCAAAATTAAAATTATTTTAGTTTTACGTTTTTTTTATATTTAACAAAACCTTAGTAATAGGTTTTAGTTTAGCACGTTGTTAGAATTTTAAAAATGTCATTTGAAAATATAGCTTGTTTTCAATGCAAGTATAATGGAATTTTTCACGAGTGCTTTTGTAACATACTGAACTTTGTCAACGTGATTCGCATGCAGAAATTAATAAAAGTTAAAACTTTAACTGGCGCTAGTAAGTTAACAATTGAACGAAACGAATATTATTATATCAAAAAAGTTGTTTTGATCTTCTTCTTCCTGGCATTAATCCCGACTATTACCAGGGTCTGCCTTCCTACTCAACTACTCCACTTTGCACGGTCTTTTGCGTCCTCGGTGGTTAGACCATGGGCTCTCATGTCCTGCATCACGACATCCAACCAGCGCTTCTTTGGGCGTCCGGGCGGTCGCGCCCCAGGAACTGGTATAGCAAGGAACTGGTTTGAACTGAACTGGAAATGCAAAATGTTTTGATATACCTATTAATATTTGAAATTTTAGAAACGTCAAGTTGCATAAAAATATTAGTTTTTAGTTTCAGTGCGTATAGAAAACTACTTAGTTGAAAGGCAGCTCTGCTAAGAAATTGAATTAAGTCGAATTAATCAAAGTGTAGAACGGAGTGTCTTAACACTAGGTTCCCTCTGCCTACCCTGCTATATGCGGGATAGAGCTTCACTGAAATAAGCTGAAAAATAAATTTATAAAGATGTCATTAGAATACCCTATAGATTTAACTAAACTTCTAATCTAATATTGTTTAACCATGTAAAGTAATTAGTGTTTGCCAATAATTTATTTATCACATGGGACTTCAACGGCCTCAGGCCTGTAATATTCAGGACAGATAGACTATGTTGTAGACGACCTTACTAGATATACACGAAGCAATACAAACTTTTAGATAGAATATTGCTCTATAGAATTCTAACATTAATATTAAAGTAAATATAGCTGAGATGTGGTAACTTAACTTAACTGAACTTCACGCTTTATCCCTAGCGGGATAGTCAGAGAGAACGGAGAGCCAAACGCTAAGGTCTCTACATACCTCTTTCGCCTCGTCCACTGTCATCAACCTCTTCATACATGCCCTCCGGGGCATGCTTTTTACGTGACCTTCCTCCAGTATCTTTGATACTGTGTTTTCGAAGGTCAACCCAGGTCTCCCCCTATCTCTCTTACTTAGTCTTGTGATTTTCGTAATAATGTAACTTCAAGCTTTTTCCCAAAAAGCTAAATAAGCAGAAGATTTATTTTAATCCCCAGTTTCCTCTCAAATTTCCAGACTGCATATTGAGTAGCGTAACCCAATGCCGTGATTTGTCTGCCAGAGCATATAACTAAAATTCGAGTGGCGGAATTCAACGCCACACTTTACCTCGACACCAGACCGAATAAAATGGTAAAAATTAAATATTTTAATTTTTAGAGTGGGAATCGAAATGACAACAAAAAAATGCACATTGTTAAAATGTGATTTACTGTGAATTTCAAATTCATGTTTATGGTCATGTTCCAGTAACGGACGAGACAACTTACGCCATCACTTCAACAACTTTTAAATTTCCTTTCAGAGTTTTCTTTGAAAATATTTTATTTTACTTATAATATACAAATATACAAGTCGTTCTCTTTTACCGTCTTTTATTGTATGTCTTATGTGCTTAAGTAAAACTTTGTGCCCATTTTAGTCAGTTAATTTCATAGTATTTGTCATGAAATTTTGAAATAGACAATTCTGTATTATTCATATATTGATTTTAGTATTTTTATTTCATCAACAAAATCTACTTTTTTATCTGTATTCTGCACTCAGCAGGGTAGGCAGAGATAACCTACTGCTAAAACTCTCTTTACTAAAAGTCCGTCCTCCATTTTCCGCTGAATTTTGGTGGAATTGCGTATTGAGTGGCAGAACTCAAGTTTCTCCCGACACCAGAGCGAAGTTAAGTAAATATTTCATTTTCCCGAGTAGGAATCGAACCCACACAACCTGTCACGTAAATAGTCACACTTTGTGCCTCTGAGCCATGACTAGCCTCAATATTAATATAGAGGTAACTATACCAGAACTTATCGTCCATGACTCCGTTCTTGTGAGCTGATTAAATTGAAGAAAGTTTCTAAGTAATTCATCAAGGGAATAGAAAGTTTCATACAAACTCTACCACTTTCAACCCTTTTAGGGGTATGAGTGTCAATAAATTGGTTCTTTGGTGAAGCTTTCAGTGTGAAACCGACATAATCTTTAACTTAAATAAAAAAAGAAATGGATCTTTTTCGCTATGAGTTTATTATTACAAAGAATAAACTAAATAAGTTAAGGCTATCGCAACAGCAACAGTTATGGGTTCGACTCCCTCTCGGAGGAATAAAGTATTTAATATTTTCATTTCCTCTCTCGTAAGTACTCGTCCCAATTCTTTCGTTTCCACTCTCTGCCGACCCTGCTAAACAAAAAATATACGTATAGAAGAAAGTCCAACACCCAGCACAGTTTATTTGTTTTGAAATATTTTGATTAATACTTGTATTATAAATTGTTAGAACTTTCCGAAATCTAAGTTAATTAATCAAACCTAGTATATTTTGCTTTTCGTCTGCCCTTGACGGGTTGTAGGCAGCAGATAGTTGCGGTGTAAAGTTTGTCTATTAATTTTCTGGTAAGTTGGCCATTTTTTATAACAGTAGACTGTTTTTATATGTATGATATTTCATATTTTTGTATATATATATATATATATATATATATATTTAATATAGAATAAACATAATAATATAGGTTTATTATATCTTTCGTGATGCACTTAAATTAATAAAAACCTAACAGTAAGGTTCTTGTCAAATCTGACATTTTAACTAAAGTCTATTGAAAAAAAGATTATATGTAAAGTTCAAATGTCTATTATTGGGGAACGTAGTACCTTAACACTAGGTTCCCTCTGTCTAGGTGGTGTGTAGATAGAGGGAACCTAGTGCTAAGATACTGTGTCCTGGATACAGTAATATTATTATGTAAAATTCTACGTTTCCCATTATAGGTGCATATTAGAATCGGCTCAAAAGGCTCATTCATTTTCTATAGAAAAGCTAATTTTAGAACCCTGAAGCACACCTCTATTTTAGGTTTACAAAATTTAAAACAATTGAATATTCAAAAATATTTCAAAACTCAAATAATGAAGCAACTTTAAAATGGTTTCTTGTTCAAGTTTGTAATTTTACACGCTCGTTACTCGGCTATATAAAAATAAAATGTCTGTCCTAGTTGCCTGCCTTTTAATATTAATGAGAAATTTTGTTTTAAATGAAGTGTTTTAGTTTATTTTTTGCAATTTAATGGTAGTGTTGGTGAGAATTGTTAGTTGTTTTAATTTATGGTATACAATACCTACCACAAATATAGATTATTTTTCTGGTATTGGAAATTGTTTATTTATTTGTGGTGAGTTATTATATTAAAAATATATTTTTGATGTATTTTATGTGTTTTAGGGTTCTTTAACTGCAAAAGATAAAAACAAAATCCTTGTAAAATAACTTTGGCGTCCGTCTGTCTGTCTGTCAAGACTATTTATCTCGAGATCGCGCAAAGATATCATGCTGAAATTATTATTAAATATACAGTTCAGGTCCCTTTAAGCACAAAAAAATAAGCTTTTTATATGTTTTTTTATTTACAAGTATAGACTTCTATATAAATATAATAAAGCTGATGAGTCTGTTTGGTTGAATGCTCTAATCTCAGAAACTAATAATGTAAAAAGGAAAAATTTTCTTGTATTGTATAGCTCATTAATTCATTTGACGTCATTTTGATCGTAACCCACTGTACTTGCGGTCACAGTTACCTCTCGCATTTAGAATATATTTTTTTATTTTAACTATAACTAATTTTACATTTAAACAAGTGGGCGAAGCCGAAAGTTAGAAAGGTAGAAAAAAATATATATATTTAATATGGATAAATATAAAAATTCATTGTATCGACATAAAAGATAGTTTCAACCAGTTTGTGAAAATATTAATATTGCGAAGTTTCTGTTTGCACTTTAAAATAAAACTCGACGCCTTATCAAATCGACACGTTTCCAAAGGTATTGTATGAAATGAATTTATCGAATGCCATTTTTGTTTTTTACAATGTTTCAATAATAGTTTTAAATAAATATCAGTGTATTTTAATTTATTGTACTTTTAATTGAACATTTTATGTTATTAAGATTTATTGATGAGATAATAATATAGTGTAAAAATAAAAGCCTTTAAAAATGTAATTGAATTCATCAACATTTACATATAGGGTATAATAAATGAGACACATTTTTAGTAATGCTTATTTTAATTAAAGTTTAATATTTTCGTATAATTTTTTAGACAGAGAGAATCTAGTGTTAAATCACTCCTTTTCCTATTTTCAACTCAATTTTTAATCAAATCTACGACCTTGAGGTTGAGACAGACGATATACTACTATGCCACGACTACTTCTATCCTGCTTGAAGCCAGTTGTGACGTAGGGGCGTGTTAGTGCAAACGTGATATGTTTGGATTTGATTCCCAGTCGAGGAAATTCATTTCCTTCCTATTAAATATTTAAAATTCCTCGCTTAGTTTCGAGGCAAAGCGAGTTGCGCCACTCAACACACATGCCTCCAAAATTCAATGGAAAGTGAATAACGAAAATGTCTTAATCGACTCACAGCTTCTTAACCTTAGGTTCTTTAGTTCCCTCTGCCTAACCTAATAGGTGCGGGATAAAACGTGAAACTAAAATAAAAAAATACAGATATCGGAGTGATTTGTCACTTCTTTCACAATAAAACCAATATCACAAAGTTATTATTCAACAAAAACAGATGGATATGGAAGCCAACTAGCCCTTGTGTACATATGAACGACAGTCTCGTCATATAGAATTCTTTCAATAAAGCCACCATTGAAACCGATCTATCCGTTCCCCTCAAAGGAACCTTTTATATAAACAAAAACTGTAATACTCTGCTTATATTATACTTGTGTTTGGCTCTTGATTTCTACTTCCGTTATACTTCCTTTTATTTACGAAGGGAAGTGTTTTGTGAATACATTTTCCTTGTAATATATGATTATTTTCTAAGTTGTGTATTATTGAAATAATAATGTTTAATAGAATAACAGTATGTTTTTAGATGGTTTGATATATTATATTATACTATATATATGTATTATTGATATTTTATATTATACTATATCTTTAGTATAGAGATGCGATAAAGTGTATGTCATTTTATTTTTTTTTATTTCATGCTGTTTTCACATAGCAAGGTAAGTAGAGGGAACATAAACCATTCCCAACTTACCTCCAAATTTTCAAGGTATTGCATGTTGAATGGCGGTACTTAACGCCACGCTTTGCCTCGTTACCAGAGGGAAGAAATCAAAATATTAAAAGCTTAAATTCCCTTAACGACAATCGAACCCAGAACCATTATTCTAAAATAAAATCATCTATTAGTGATGTTAAGTTAATTTATCTTTTATTAACAATTGTCTAGCATTCTATGATTTATTGAATTAAATGTTCAGAACTCTTTGAAACCACTAACTTAGCAATTCTTAGTAAAAACAATAAAGAACTGTCGTATATTTTAGAAGTATAGTTGATTTATATCTTATAATTTGATTTTCGTCTGAAACTCACTCAAGTGGCAAGTCTTTTATTACTGATAGTTGTGTTGACGCCGGTTGCGAACTTGGAGAAATGGAGAAAATGGAGAAATAAATCTATACATGTAAAACTCTGATCCAATCGTGGCGCAATGGTGCAAGCGCGTGGGTTTGATTCCTAACGAGCAAATCCACATTATAATAACGGGGCAAAACGCGGCGTTGAGTGCTGCCACTTAACATGCAATGCCTCCAGAGCTGGCGGTAAGTGGGGAACGGAATCAGATTTCATCTCTTCGTTCTCTCCTGATTCTTGGGGCAAAGCATCTTAGAAAAAAAAATCAAATAAGAGCATGATATTTATAAACATTTCAATCAATCAATCAATCAAATCAGCCTTTTCGGGTCCACTGTTGGACATAGGCCTCTCCCAGGGTGGGCCGAAGCTCCCGATCCTCCGACTTCCGCATTTAGTCGAAGCCAGCAACCTTTTTCTGGTCGTCGGTCCATCGAGCTGGAGGGCGCCCTACGCTGCGCTTGCCGATCCGCGGTCTCCAATATAAACATTTATTTTATATTAATTGATTCGATGCTTCGCACTTAACTCGCAAAGTTGGAGATATTGGGAATGGGTTTGAAAGTTGGGTAACGGAGAAAATGGGGTAACGGAGTATCTTAACACTAGGTTCACTATCTACCCAGAAATATATATACATAATTTTTTCTTTTTCTTACTAAATTATAATATTAATATGTGGGTACTGAAAAATAACGATTTTCCTTTACCAATGCAAGATTTAATATAATAATATGACGTGGCAATCCCTTCACAATTTAAATTTAGATTCCGAACAGATTTGGGGCCGCACCTTTTTCACATCTGTCAGTTAAAACCCCATAATGACCTGTATTTGATTCAGGAATGTGATATATCTTATATGGATTCCCATTTTGTATAACGCTTTTGACGTTTAATATAAGTTAAATGGTTTGAGATGACTGGTTGGGAATTAAAAAAGTAAAATTTATTGATGTTTCAATAATTATTAATTATATAAAAAGAAGTGATGGTTGTAGATTCAATTCCCACGCGGGGTAATGAATTCATCATCATCATCATCATCAGCAGCCTCTCGCCACCTCACTCGATCCTCAGCTCTTCGGACCCATCATTAAATAATTAATTCATGAATTATTAAGTATTAATATTACCTTCGCTCTGGTAATAAGGCAAACCACCACTCAACACACAATGCTTCGAAAATTCAGCGGAAAGTGGGCAACAGAGTTTCGAAACTCAACGCCGTGCTTTTGCCTCGACACCAGATCGAAAAAAATCAAAGTAAAATAACAATTAAATTTCATTTCCTCGAGTGGAAATCGAACCCGCAACCTGTCGCGTTTACTAACACTACTAGCCTCAAATACATAATTATTATATAAGTTAATTTCGAATTAACCCATATCACTCTACTAAGAAGTCACTCTCCTTCTATAGCGTAGATTACATTAATTAGTTCACCTGTCGGATATCATATCAATTATATTGACAGCCTAACATTAATATTATTCAACAGTATTATATACCTTATAAGGAAATACAATGATTTATTGTTTTAATATTATAATTTTTATTCGTGCGGAATAAATCATCAGCTTCACGCTGCATCCCGCACACAGCAGGATAGGTAGCGGGAACCTAGTGTTTAGACACTCTGTTCGCCACTTTCTGCCGAATTCTGGAGCCATTGAATGTTCGACGCCAGAGCGAGGAAATGGAAATATAAACGTCAATTGTTAAAATATCACTTCAAACGAGTTTGTACACTAAAACACTACTTCTAAGAGCGTAGGCGGGCTAAATTGAGTATTATATTATCATAGATATGTATATAAATCAATTATGTATCCCTTCTACCCTTGATTGATTGAGTTATGCGGTGAAAGGCACTCAAACTAAACAGCCGCAACACTAAGCCGTTTGAGAATAAGGGATAAGGCAATAATGGCGGGATATCTCTATTTTTCCCTCTTTAGTTCTCATGATGAGACCATCGAGGGTGAGGCACCCAAGGTTTTGAGTTTACGATGGTTGTTGGTTCGATCCTGACTCGGAAGAATGGATTTTATTATTTAGTAATATTTTCTGGAGGCTCTCGGACTTGACCGTTGACCAAAAAGCGAGAAAGATATAAAATACTTAATTTCCTAATGGAAATCGAACCCAGTTTTTACAGTAGCCTTATAACTCTATCATTAGCTTAAAACTATATACAATATTATATTTAACAAAAGATAAAAAAAAAGATACACAGTAAAATAAAAATAATACTTAATTTTAAAAAGAAAAAATCAACTACCCTCCAAATCCAGTCATTAATAAAATAAAAAAAAGAGCAAACAAAGCCAAATCAAAAACCTAGTATCTATACAGAAAAAAAAACAAAACAAAATGACGGTAGTTCAACAAAAAAAAATAGGCAATAGAAGCGCGTAAATTTCAACTGGGGTGCCAAACTTGTAAGCCGGTACTATATAATGGTCTGAACGAAATTCCTATCGTATTTGGCAGTGATTCCACCCGAAACAGCCATGGAATGTATAAACTGGTCAAGTACGAACGTTTATACTGTGTAACTGGAATATTTGAACCGTTTGTTATTGTATTTTAGTATTTGTGGGGTATTGTTAATTATTATTTGAGGTCGAAGGTGGCAAAGTGTGACTTTAAATGCGATAGGTTGTGAGTTCGATTCCCGCTCGAGGTAAGCTCGTAAAGCTCGGCGTAAAATTTCACTCAACTCAATACGTATTGTCTTTAAAATTGGGTGGGAAAAGGGGAAAGGAGGTCGTAGCACTGTGTCCTGCATACAGCAGGGCAGGCAGAAGGAACTTGGGAACCTAGTTGTAAGTCTGTTCCCCAATTTCCACCAAATTTTATAGGCGGAACTTAACGCCGCAAAAATATTATCAATAGCGTTTTTTAATACTTATCAGTTTCTTTAATTGCAAGGTAAAATAAGCACATAGCAATTCCAATATATTGTATATTATTTTACACTTATAGTAGAAGCGTAGGTTCAAATCCAGCTACGTTTATATTGGAGTGGATAATTTCATCTAAGCATTATGAACCAAAGTGGCCTTTATGTAATATCGATTTAGTTAGACTACCTCGGCAAAATAAATTAAATGATATGGCTATTGTTTTTCATTATAAATAACTATTAGTTCCCAGCCCAGCTTAGTTCTAAAGGCGTAAAGTCGATTATATATAGTACATAGCTTATACGGTGTCGCCATCAACTATTTAAGTAAGATTAAAATTTTAACAAAATAGATAAAATTAAACTTTAACTAAAATTAACTTTGAAATATAATATTCTGTTAGTAACTTTAAATTTGATTAGTAAATAAGTTATGAGAACTAATGCTAATGTGACTCGGGTCTAGACCACTAATTAAGGCATAAGGCTAAGTCCAGTTGAGGCCAGAAGTGGCGAGGCAGAAGCATGTGAGTGTAAATGCGATAGGTTGTAAGTTCGATTTCTACTTGAAGAAATGAAATATATATAAAAAAGTGGGATAAAGAAGTGTATTAATTGGAACGGAGTGCTAAGGACATTAGGCGGATTATACAACTGAAAATAAAAACTAACTTACATTTCCCGTGCGTAATTTATAGGTGTGTAACCTAGTGTTAAGACATTCCACTCTCCACTTTTCGTTGAATTCTGGAGGCAAATAATATATTAAAATAAATAATATATTAAATATTTCATTTCCTCGAGTGGGAATCGAACTCACAACCTGTTCCTACGCCACGAATGGCCTGAACTATAATTTGCGGCCAATATACAGTTTAAGAGACGCTTTACATAGCCAATAAGCTTCAGATATAATACAATCTCAATAGCTATTAGATAGCAATCGGCTTATATGAATTTAGTGAAGTGATAGTGCTAGTCTGATTTAGTACAATAATTGTTCTAACAATAAGTTTTCTCGGCTTGAGCTACTTAAGTAATTAGCTGAGAATCTCGTTTTAGATTAACGCCGTCGTCAGTGGTTGTGGGTTCGATTCCCATTCGGGGGAGTGACATAATTTTAATATTTTCTTCAAAATACATCATATATAAAATAGGCAAAGCAGGGCTTAAGTAATTTTCATATACCTATGGTAAATTGCAATAAAAAAATAACAACACAATTCTCTCCCTCTAATCAAGAAAATACAAGAAAATAATATATTAGTAAAATTTCGTATAACATTATTATATATAATATACCGAAATATTTTCTCTAATAGTT
>JAKRZM010000341.1:0-12200 GCA_036379175.1 Heliconius cydno galanthus
CTGTTGTAAATATGGATCAAAAGTTCAACCAATCCATTTTAGTGGATTAAAAATACATCTTTATTTACACACTTGGGCCTTTCTTTACTACTCGTTGATTATCAGTCGCTACAACTTAAGAAAACATCTATCTGTTCTATTTCTACAAATTTGAGACATGATCCCTTACTTAAAGATCTGATTAAGACACAAAGAGTTTTTTGAAAATGATGAAGAAAACTTAATTTTATCAATTTTTTTCGATATAATTGTTGGCCATTCATTATTGAATAGATATTGTTTAGTTCGATTACGACTCTTTCTTATTGTTTTAAGAGGCTAATATTTGTTAAAGTATCATTATCGTTACGTTAACATTGTTTATAAATTTATTCATTGTTTAAACAAAGATTTTGAGTTTAGTTCCGTTGAGTTATGGAGAAAATAACTGAAACTATTATGAACAAACAAATAATGATAAGAAAACATGGATTAATATACTTGCTACTCAGTATTTGGAAGAAATTATATTTTTCTTCTATTTATTACCTTACATTTTTAAGACTGAAGGAATCTGCTGTATGAATCTGACATTTACTAGATTTTTTAATTTTTTTGTGACAATATTGATGTCATATCATAATCAAGGACGTTATTAACCAATACGATTATTATTAGAAGTAGGAAACCAAACAAATACATGTAGCACTAATACTTTATACTTTTCTGTAGAACTGTGTCCGTTCTGTGGTCATCAAAAAAATGATGCATCGAATATCTTTCTCGAAACCGAATAATGATCTGGTCTCATATTTTTCCTGTATTAGGTTAATCTATAAGAATTAAATGAGAGTGATTTTGAACAGATATTTCACTTTTTTTTTCGTACACATTTAGGTCGCGATTTGTGTATGACCCATATATGTATAATAAAATTGTTTAGAAGATTCCATGATGATATTATTCTGAAAGATATTAATGTTTTTATCTTTGAAAATATATGTTCAATAAAAAATAATGATATAAATATTCGGTTTTAAAAATGTGAAAATTCATTTTTTTATTTATTTTTCTACGTGTGACCACTCGCTCGAGTTTATTCAAATATATTCAAACAAATTTGTAGTTATTACAAACTTGTTTCAGTTTAGACATATCAGAGGACAACTACGTTACTACACCAGAAGCACGTAGCTCACGTATCACTTCTATAAGTATTGTCTAATGTCCATACCTAACGTGACCAGACGTCCCGCTTTTTGTTTGTTTTTCCCGAGATTGCCACCGGCAATAAATATGGCAAGTATATATTTTTTTCTTTTAACTTTAAAATAAAACTAAAAATAACATTATATAGTGTAATGGTTTGCCTTTAGTTCTTTCTTGCCACATATATATTTTGTTTTATATGTCAATTAAGTATGTATTTTTTTATTTTAAATGTCAATGTCAATAATTAAAACACATTTATTGATAATTTTAAAAATACAAGTGCAACACAAAACCATCTTTAAATAGTTAAATCATTATTTTTAAATTAAGTTTAATAAGATTTAATACCTATTTGTAAAAACTAATAGTTAGAGAACATTGTTGGTGCATAACTTTGCATAAAGATATTTTTGTTATTTATTATATTAAACATATACATACATTGATATCATACATACATTTATAGACATATTGTATACAAATATTTGAGTACTTAAAAGACATCATAACATATCCCGGAAATCTATTGAACACTGATAGTTATGACCAATTTTGTAAAATTTTGATAAATTAAAAATAATTAATTTGAAAAGCTAATTGAACTTATATTTATATACTTCATTAACTTATGTATAATATGTAACGTAAAGGAATACAAATAAAAAACAATATATTTTTAATTGTTTATTTAATTCAAATGCATTTGGTATCATTTTGTAATATATAATTTTTCATCTTTTTTTACAAAGACAGCAGTCAAAGAGTTAGACCTCAGGACTCTCTTCGGAAGCGGAGCAGTATAAATTTAATAAACCATAGGAATACGTCTTTAGAATATG
Organism: Heliconius cydno galanthus; assembly: GCA_036379175.1. Lineage (NCBI taxonomy): Eukaryota > Metazoa > Arthropoda > Insecta > Lepidoptera > Nymphalidae > Heliconius > Heliconius cydno. Next base: position 2,031 of record JAKRZM010000341.1, read on the forward strand.
TTGATCTTTACATTAACTTGATATGAAGCATACCTAAGTCTAGAAAAAGTTTATTTTAAATATCTGGGATAAAATATACATACGTCAAAGGTATTTACATCCAACGCTCACTAAACAAACGTGCTAATACTGACTGACTGACATCACTCACACACTGGCTGATGCTAACTACCAAGCCTCGAAACGTGTGTCATGAGGCATTTTGTACAATGTTACTATGTTATAATTCATATTGTACTCTCAAAAGTTTGTGTTATTAATAAGAAATGGAACAATTAATAAAAACATATGCTATTTAGTTAGTCTAGGTGAGTCTATACGCAGTGGTCGTCGGCGCGGCGCAGCAGGGCGGCGTCGTCGGCATCCACGTCGTCGTCCAGGCCGGCCGCGGCCCAGTCGCGCGTGCGCGGCGCCAGCAGCCCGCACAGCCGGCAGCCCAGGAAGTCCGCCAAGTTGTTGAGCGGTCCACGCGTGAAGGGCGAGCGCCCGCCGCGCGCCTGGAAGTGCCGGTAGCGCCCGCGGTTCAGCTGCTCATTGGTGGTCATGCCGAGGCACACCACCAGGTACAGCTGACAGCACGTGAGCACGGCCACCCAGAACAGATGGAAGGCGGCGTTAAGCATCACCCAGGCCAGCCAGGCATCACACGAGGCCCAAGCCAGAAGCGCGCCGGGTCCGCTCGCTGGCCCGCATCGCGCCGCCAGTGATCGCGTGCCCCCCCATAGCATCCAGCCGCACATGACCAGTAGGCTAGCCAGGAAGCCCACGAAGTAGCGGTGGTTGTCGGCGCCGATGCAGTTGGCCACCCAGGGGCAGTGGTGGTCGAACTTGGCGACGCAGCGATTGCACACGGAGCAGTGCTTGGACCGCAGCGGGCGGCGCAGCAGGCAGGCGGAGCAAAAGCGCGCGGGCTCGAAGCCACCCCCGGCGCCGCGCTCCGACAGCTCCAGGATGGTCCGCAGGCGCTCTTGGCGCGAAGCGCGGATGACGCCGGGGTCGCTGCGCCACGCGCGCACGAACGTGTACCACAGTGCCAGTGAGCACGCCAGGAAGGCCGCCGTGGCCGCACCGCCCACCACCGGCGCCACCAGCGCCGCCCACGTGATGTAGAACCACGCCTTGGTGGCGAGGTACACGCTGAGCGGGAAGATGTTTTTGAGCTCCTCATCGAACAGCGCGTTTGTAAGGAAGTGTAGCAGCGCGTAGAAGCAGACGAGCAGGAAGGCCTTCAGCAGGTACAGCGCCTCCAACTCCAGCACGAGACCCGTTAGGTAAAACGCCAGGAACGGGATGCTCACCACACACCACCACCGGAATTTCTGGAATATATATATATATATATAGAAGCATCAGAAGGGCCCTCATAACGGTCTTGACTGTCATTATTCATTTGTGTTTCACAATTCACGAATCAGGACCGCCCACGCGCACCCGCTTCGTCATGTATATATTTTTTAAGCTTCACGTTGTAGCAGGGAAGGCTAGCACTAGGTTCCCAGGTACCTTTTCTTTCCCAGGTACTTGCCACTCCGTTGCCCTTTTCTTCCTGGAGAAACTTTAACTCTGGAGAATTAGTTTTATGAAATACTAGCCGACCTGGGCGGCTTCGCCCCTCTGAACTATACCAATATTTATTAAAGATGTTTATGAAATTATTTCATTTTAGGGGGATTTTCTCAAAAACTACGAAACACGTGTTCAATGAAATATTTTTATGTCTGAATTTAAGATTTTTCCATATAAACTTTCAACCCTTATTTCATCCGTTTAGATTAAAATTTTTCCTTAACTTACCTTCTTAGTGGCCTACATTATGAAAGTAAACATCTGTCCAAATTTCATGTTTCTTTCATCAGCGGTTACGGCTGTGCGTGCGTCTTACCTCAGTCAGTGGGAACATGTCCTTTTACATGTATACAGAGTGGAAGTGTCAGCATTACATTAAATGAAACCAGTTTTAACTATTCTGTAAAAGCCTAAGAAATAAAAAAAAACATTTTTTTCCCAATAATGAAAGTGTGCACTACCCTGTAAAGCAGCAATGTCGCACAGACAAGCTTAGTAGTATGTGTATGTGTGCCTATTGTTGTACTACGTCCAAACTGTTGAGGTATTAGACTGAGATCCAACCGTTGAATCCTGCATATACGAGTTTTCTTAATTAAACCTATATTAATGAATAATACATGATTAGTAGAACAGATTACACCTGGGTTGCCTGGAAGAATCCTGCCGCAATCACCTTTAATTATATTTTTTCGTAACTCGTTTTTGGAGAAAATTGCACCCATACGTTTTTTATATGAATCGCACATCATTTGAAAGATAATCGCATAAGGAATTGGAAAATTAAGGGTTGCCAGCTCTCAGTCTGCCGCAAGTCTAGGGTTGCCTGGTTTAAACATGTCACTAAATGTTAATAATTTGCACTCATGTGTTTTTTTAATGAATTATATATCAAATTAAAGCTTATTTTTTTCTGAACACTATAAAACAGGGTTGCCTGGAAAATTCCTGCCGCAAACAGGGGTTGCCAGCGTTTGAAATATTTTATTCCGGTTCCGTTTGACTATGAGAATAGACGATGAAATGCGCGGTCTGCCTTATGTTTTAAAGTAAAATATTATATAATAGAAGGTCAATCTTAAAATCAATGTTTATTCTAATTGTTCACCTGTTAAATGATGATTTTAATCATATTAAGTACACGCAGAAAACTATTTAAAGATCATAGGGCAGAAGAAATCATCCTTATTTTTCAAGTAAAATAATGAATCTATAATATTGAGTCTTTGCAAAATCTATTTTCTAAATACTAATATTTATTTATTAATTTAAATTACCATTTTGAAACAATTAAATTATAATAGGGTTTGAAATATTTTACCCTATATGCTGTTTCCGTAAATAGATCGCTGACACTTCCACCCTGTAGATATCGATTTAAATTTTAATGACTTTATAGATAGAAGTTGAATGAAAACTAAAAATAGCAATTAATTCAAAACGTGTCACTTTTCTGAACTTACTCTGTCATAAGCTAATCTGCGGAAAATATTTCTCTTTGAAGATATCACAGAGTGTTCTTTAATTTTGTCCGACACTTTTGAGCCGACCCAAATCGAGTCTGCGCTGGATTCCAACATGGTGAGCGGCGTCACTCCTCGCAGGTTGGGCACGTCCAGGCTCGCGTTACCCTGCGGACGTTTGCAATGTGCAGTTGTAGAATACGGTAGGTGACACATATACTTCATGGGAGGCTGTAGGACCAGGAGTGGTACTGACGTATAATATAAGCGTGGAGATGGCGGTGGTGTTGCGCGCGAGGACAGCCCAGTGCAGCGCGGTGTTGCCGTGCGAGCGGTCGGCGGGGCGTGTGGAGGCGCCCAGCGTGAGCAACAGGCGCGCGGGGTCCACGGCGGACACCTTCCACGCGGCCCACATGAGCGGCGTCATGCCGCCGGCGTCGGGCGCGTCCGGAGCCGCGCCACGCGCCACCAGGTACGCCACCACGGCCGTGTGCCCGAACTGCGCCGCCAGGTGCAGGCACGCGCAACCCTCAGCGTCGCGGAGAGCGGGGTCGGCGCCGGCGCGCACCAGCAGCACCGTGGCCTCCAGGTGCCCCTGCCGCGTGGCCCAGTGCAGCGGCGTCGATTGCAGCTCACCGCCGACGGCATCCACTTTAGCACCCTTAGACAGCAGGTACTCTATGATTTCTTTCCTGTAAATCATATACTTACATGAATATTTATAATCTCGTTATATAGCACTCGGTGTCACAGGCGGATAATTTATTTAGTATTATAATGTCCGTCTGATAGACGGCCGAGCTCCACAAAATGCTGACAAGAGAGAGAAAGGAATTTCTCTTTTTCCCACACTTATTATTCCATCGTGGAATAGTTAAGTCGTATGTTAAGTTAGATTCATTTATGTTTAAATAGATTACTTTTTTTCTACCATTGAAAGCAGCAAAGTGTCCGTAGCAAATTTTTATAAAATTTCAAATGGTATTATTGACATACATGTTCCCACAAAAAACACTAAGTTTAATAGTAAATACCCAGTATGGTATAATCGTGCACTAATAAAAATCATAAAAGAGAAGCTAAAATATCATTGTAAATGAAAGTATATGAACAAATTAAAGATTATAGATTATTTTCTAGTCTTAGAGACAGGCAGAAAATGATGGAAGATGATTGTTATCTATATATATAAAAGGCACAGGCGTAACCGCTGGTGGTAGAAACGTGAAATTTGGAGAGATGTTTACTTTCGTAATCTGGACATCTACTAAGAAGGGATTTTGAAAAATTCTAACCTTAAATGGGTGAAATAGGGATAGAAAGTTTGTATGGAAAAAAATTAAACCTGCACCGATTTTTATGAAATTTGAAATACAAATTCTTAAAAATATTTCATTGAACACGTGTTTCATCATTTTTCAGAATTCACCACCTAAGGGTGCAAATAAGGGGTTGAAAGTTTGCATAGAAAAAAATTTAAATCGCCACAGAATTATATAAAATTTTAAATTTAGACTCTTTAACATATGTCATTGATCACGTGGTTGATGGTTTATTAGAATTCGCCTCTAAAAGTGCAAATAAGCGGGCGAAGCTGCGCGCGTCCGCTAGTAATAATAGATATATTAGTAGCCTTGAATATAAAATTAAAATTAACAGTAAATATTTTTGGTCATATGTAAAGTCTAAACGTAAATGCAAGGATCTTCCAGACATTATGTTTCTGGGTGATCTCACCACTTCTGATCCAGTGGAAATGTGTGATTTGTTTGGTTCTTTTTTTGGTTCAGCATTTCAACATACGACCCAAACTAATAAGTAATGCTCGATCTTCTGCTTCTACACAATTTGTGGACATTAATACAGTCACATTTACCATTAAGCAAGGGTACCTAAAACATCTTAATGTCAATAAGAGTGCCGGTCCTGATGCAATTCCGCCTCTGTTTTTACAAAGGTGTTATCAGCAATTGGCAGAACCATTGGCGATTTTATTTTCTAGGTCCTTGAAACTGGGTATAATGCCTTTAGATTGGAAGAAGTCATTCATAACTCCTGTATACAAGAGTGGTAATAGGCATGATATTTCTAATTACCGCCCTATATCAAAATTGAGTGCTATACCAAAATTATTTGAGAGAATAATGTATGACACATTTTCACAAATAGTTCGTCCACTCATAATTCTGGAACAACATAGATTTGTAACTCGTAAGTCTACAGAAAGTAACCTTTGCGAATTACTGGATTACCTTTACATTTCTATGGACAACAGGCTGCAGGTGGACACTATAAAATTTGTCATATGGCTCTTATCTTAGAAATCGAAGTCAGGCAGTTTTGTACTTGGTTAAGCCTCGATATTAGATCGGTAGATTATTTGTATCTTTTTGTCATGTACAATATTCCCTTACAGTACAGTATTCCCTTTTTTTTGTTTTTGTACGTACTTAAATTGTTGTTCTTTAGATTTATGAGAAAGTAGTTTGTGGAAACTTGATTGGTGTATGTAATATTTATAGTGTGTTTGTAGAATAATATATTCTAATTGTACTGTATGTTACCCTTAAAAAAATATATTATATGATTATTTTTTTTGCATCTTTTGCTCTTCTATTATCCCATGGTCAATGCGCCTTTACCAAGCTCTGCTAAAGTTTTTATTAATAAAAACAACAAAAATAACAATGGAATCACGAAATTCAATGAAAATAACTGAAAACAAATGGCAAATATAATCTGACGGATGACAAAATATTTCAATATAAAATGTTCACTCGTTATAATTACAATATTCATAATTACAGTATGTCACTTATTTTTATACTATTAAAATATGTCTCAAATTTGAGAAGTTGGCTTTTGGGAGTTTTTGCTTATCAAGTATTTAAAAATTATTAAATTTAAATAAAAATAAGCAACCCACCACACAATCTTTATTTTTTGCATTCATTTCTTTTTACGTACTTCTTTTCGTATTCTTTCTTTTAACATAATTACTGTTTTTTTGAAATTCAATTTTATAAAATTTGAATATATACCTAATTATAAAAATAACTTCATTGATATGCACAAATTTAAATAGTAATTTTAATAATCAATACTTATAACTTGATCCTAATTAATGATATAATAATAAAACATTTTTTTTTTTACTAAACACAGTGTTTATAATATAAAAAATGTCTATTCTATAGTTCAAATTAATGCAATTCAACCGACGATATTCAAACGTGACATACGTTTTGCATTTATTTTACCTTTTCTTAACTGTATTTCAGAATTTATTATAGAAAATAATTGGATATTATAGTGTAAAAAAAAATTTATGAATTTTATAAATATTGTTTTTTTGAGCTTTACTGCTATGCTATTTCTATAATTTAGTTTAGTACTTCCATAGATACATAGATCAATATTTTTTAAAATTAATATAATAACTCCATCAAACCTGTCATGTAAAAGAATCTTTTTTTGACATATTTACCTTTTATCTCTTTCCTTTGTGAATCGAGTATAGTGTAAGAAACTTAATGAGACTTTTTTTTTCAACACAAAAATTTACAGATTTAAAACTATTTATTGTCCAGGGAACTGTTTTGAGATCTTTACTCATGTGTCACCATTGGCAACCGCATGGTGAATCTATGGAATGCCAAGAAATTTCTTCCCATATTCAATGAGACCCCATCAGGTCGGGCACAGGTCTTATCACTGTTGGGTGATAAAGATAGTAAACATTGTAAACAAAATTTATTTGCAGTGATATTTATAATGAAATATAGAGTGTTAGCACTTGAAAGTTTTTTTTCATTATTAACTTATATATTTTGACACACTGTTAACAAAAATTCTAATAAACAGAGGTTTATCATGAAATAACATTAGCTCAAAAAATTGTAAAATCCATTCATCAACAACACCTTTTAACTAGTCACAACAATACATTACTAGGTGGGAACTCAATTTAATGGTATAGGAAAATAAATTCATTATTCACAACTTTTTTGTTGTTTCTTGCACCATTGAATATTAATTATTGACAAATATGAAATCAAGCCAAGTAATAACATATGGCCAAGCAAAATTGTATTAAATGAAGCATTTGTTTTCCTTTAAGTGTAAGTAATACGTATTTTATATGTAATAGTGGATTGAACTTGCACATGGTCATGACATAAAATGTACCTATTATTAATTGCAGCCCAATGTAAGAGTGTGACCGTCTCGTGGTCCGGCTGGTTGACGTCCCAACCGGCCTCCACCAGCTCCTTGACGCGCGCGTACGCTCCATACTGCGTGGCCTTCACGATGTCGAACCCGCTGTAGTCGCGCTCGACGGGCGCCGGCGGAGGCTCGCGCGGCGGCGGCCCTTCGCCCTCGCGCTGCGCCTGGCCGCACTGCCCCGTCGCGGCGGCGCCGCACGTGCTATCGTACATGCTCCTCGGTCCTCACGGTTTCGTCATCACATCGCTATGCAACCACATCCACACTGTTCACCTTACTACACAATCGCTCCTATTAATTATTGATAACGAAAAGAAACTACTGTCAAGTCCATTTATTGACATTTCTGATTTACTTTAGATACGTTCAACATTAGGTGTATGTGATCAGCACAACCGCAGCGTTCATTCTATTTATTGGGTTATATTATCTGTGGTTTGCCAAATGTCAAATATTCGTGTCGAAGTGTCAGTTCGCGACACTACAGAGTACATTCGAACATTTGTATGACATGCGAGTTGCGAGTAACTCTCGTCGGAAACAAATCCTTAATAATAAATCCTTTCATTATATTATCAGAAACAGCCTTGTGCCCACGATATTTTGTCCTTTTGTGATAGTGCCAATTTTCTTTCACTTTTAATAAATCAAACACAATTATTAAGAAATCTGTGCCGCTGTTATCAGAACAAGTATGTGTGATATATGAACACTCACACTAATGCAAAGCTAAGCTTAGCTAGTCACTGGAATCCGTATCGACCATTGTATCATCAAAGATTACAACTAGAAGATAATCAATAGATTTAAAATAGATACAACGTAAGGCCATCATCAAAAAAACAGACAATACACACAGACATGTAAATCTTGATTATAAATATAGGTAAATTTAAAAAAAAATTAAATCATCTTCACGCTATATATAGCGAAGAAATGGAAATTTACCTCTCGTAACAATGTAATCTTTTCAAAATCTACATCAGTTGGAGATGTTTCTATAATAAATTTCCAGAAAGTTCAGAATATTTTTATTTATTTTTTCATAAACTAGGANCCCCACTTTCTGCCGAATTCTAGACGCATTGCGTGTTGAGTAGCAGAACTCAACGCCGCGCTTTGCCTCAACACCAGAGCGAAGAAAATGGCAAAATAAACGTAAATAAATATTTCACTTCCTCGAGTGGGAACCCACAACCGTCGCGTTACAGTCACACGCGTGTGCCGCTGCGCAACGACGGCCTCGCATCCGCGACACCAGAGCGAAGAAATGGAAATTTACCTCTCGTAACAATGTAATCTTTTCAAAATCTACATCAGTTGGAGATGTTTCTATAATAAATTTCCAGAAAGTTCAGAATATTTTTATTTATTTTTTCATAAACTAGGAATAAATGTCATTTTAATTAGAAAAACTCAATCTTTTCTTAATAAAAGCAAAGAAATACATTCGTGTATGTACAGAGTATATACAAAGCTATCCTTACGGGACAACCTGTATATCATTTTAAACGTTATAGCTTATATTAATCCAAATGAAGACAAGATAATCAATTCTTAGAATAAAAATTATAATAAAATGAATAAGTAACCAAACCACATATGGGCTTGGTTTAAGAAGTCATATTTTGCGGCACACTGTTTTTTTTGTAATTAAATAAAGCCAATTTATTTAGCAGACGTTTTAAAATATAATGTAACTGTATTTTGTAAATATCATCATTATTAGATCATTTACAAAATACGCGATTGATATATAAGTATATACATATAAACATACATAGCTTCACGCTTTATCCCTAGCGGGGTAGTCAGGGCGAACGGAGGGCCAAACGCTACGGATATATATATATATATATATATATATGCTGCAGCCAGTGCTGGCGCAAGGGCACAAAGTATGACTGTAAAATTGATTGGCTGCGGGTTCGATCCCCACTCGAGGAAATGAAATTTTTATTCAAATTTACATATTTTTCATCTTTCATCATCATCATCTTCGTTTCGCTTTGGTGTCGAGGCAAAGCGCGGCGTTGAGCGCCACCATTTATTATTTAATACGCAATGCCTCTAGACTTCGGCGGACAGTGGAACAAGGAGTGTCTTGACACTTGGATCCTTCTGCTTACCCTGCTGGATGCGGGATACAGTGTGAAACTGATTTTTTTATATAAATCAGTATACAAACAGTATATTTAATTTTTATACATATTTTTAAAAAAGTCAAAGAAATGTTATTAAACAATGGTTTTTTTTTCGTGTATTTACATTTATAGGTATATATATTAAGAAAACAGTCTCCCAATAAATCGCGAAAGCAGTAAAACTCTAGTTACTAGATCTAGGTATGAGATCATGTGACAACTTGGGAAATGAGGATATCTAAGGTTCAAAATAAGGACACAAGTTAAACAAATGTTACAATTTTTATTAAGTACTCATCTACCATTGCACTATCACAGCCTTGAAAGGGTAAAGACAAAGAAGTAATTTATGACTTATATAATAAATAGCTTCATATTTTCAGCTTGGACGATTTATCAGGATGGACACCGGTGGAACACTTCCGCCCGACTACGAACTGTAACAGCCGTGCGTCCATACTCCTCTCACTTAACTAAATATCTTAGAAAGACGAGCTGACATCGTCGGTCCGAGTGTTGAAGGAAAATTAAACAAACGCATAAAGCTTTCAGTTTATTAGTTAAACAAATATCACTTTTATTTACAACCAAAGCAATCACAAATTTATAAACTAATCATAATCACCTAAAACTACTTAACAGATTGAAATATTTACAATAGAGTTAACAATCTTCAACTTACGAAACGTACACGCGCATCTTACGATTCTTAAGTACGCTGCGGGGGGGGCGCGCGGGAGCGGCGGCGGCGGCGGGCGCGGGGCGCGGGT
>JAKRZM010000341.1:22828-33668 GCA_036379175.1 Heliconius cydno galanthus
GGGGGGGGGGGGGGGGGGGGGGGGTGTAAAATAAACAACATCAAATGGCGCAGGAGCGCCAGTGTTACAACTAAGATCCTCATACAGATTACAATCTATACTAGGACTTCATCGGGATAGAATAACAAATTAAATAAAATATTACAATAGGTGAATTATTTAGTAGTTGGTTGCCGCAGAGGCCTTTACCGTTATAGAAATTTGCACTATCGGTGGCGTCACTCGCGTGGCGAGTGCCTGATGTGATTGGTGTGTGTACTCACGCGACCAGGCCACCGAGGAAGGCGACGGGTCCTCCGCTGATGAGTCTGATCTTGCGGTGGCAGGAGTCGAAGAGGGACAGGCGCGCGTGCGGCGGCGGCGGCAGGCCCACCGGGCCCGTGCTGGCCGAGCGCAGCATGGGCGCCGCGGAGTCACGTGCCAGCACTGCACCGCTCACTGTCACTAGTCACTGCACCGGGCGGGCCCGGCGCCGGCATCGCAGCGCGTGTCTCTCGCACCGCGGTCGGCGCGGTACTGGCCCCGCTCACCGCCACTACCACCACACCGAGAGGCGAGAGGCGCGAGGCGCGCGGCGCGACTCTAGCCGATTGTATGTATCTAATCCCGATGATTGTAAAATACCTATTTGCCTTACTTCAATGCCTTGAAAGTGTCAAAATCAAAAGATCGGCCCACATTTACAGCTGTCATTTTTAAAGTAATAAGGTGTTTGCTCGTCTAGGAAACTCCATCGTATATAATAGAATGGATCACCAGAGTAATTGTTACATGTTGTACAATATGCATCTGTAAGGGAAAGTTAACCACTCTCAATAGAATTTGTAATCCAATATTTATGTATTATATTCGATGCCCAAGTGCAATAAGTTTAAAAATTTATATTGTTATCAACAACAGTTGTCAAAATATGTGTATATGTATGTATTCTTCTAAGAAAAATCAAACAACACAATGATGATGATAAATGAACAATTGACACATCTAAGATTTGCCGACGATTTGGTAATCTTGTCAACTTCTAAAAATAGTCTTCAAGAAATGCTAATTGAACTAGACAATGAGAGCCAAAAAGCTGGATTGGTACCAATATTCATTAACAATAACAGTATCCAATATGTCAATAAATATGTTTATTTGGGGCAAATAAAATCAATAAACGAGCAAATGTCCAAGAAAATCGAGAGACGTATTAGCAATGCTTGGAAGCGGTATTGGAGCTTTAAAAAAATAATGAAAAACAAACAAATACATATAAAAATTAAAAGAAAGCTGTTTGGTACCTGCATACTACCCGTCCTCCCATGGTCCTTGGTCATGGTCATCAACATCAACATGGTCCCCCACTAAAGCACAGGATAGGAACTTGCCAGAATGCATTGAACAGAAGTATGCTGGGCAAAAGAATTCAAGACAGAGTCAGAACACATTCAATAAAAAGCTATATCCAAACAAAAGATGTTTCTGTTACTGTCAAGAAACTTAAGTGGAAATGGGCAGGCCACACTATTCGAGGCAAGGACAAATGGACACAATGACAATGGGCTAATAACACATTGTTTCTTGAGTCACAAGCGCCGAAAATGAGGACGCCCACATAAGAGATGGGCGGATGACATTAAAGCAGTTGCCGGGGGCACATGGACCAGAGTAGCGAAGGACAGAGATGCGTGGAAGATATTGGAGGAGGCTAATAAACTAATGTATTTAAACAAAAATAATGTAACACAACCTAATTATGTTATCTCAAATAAAGGCTTATATTATTATTATGTTTCTCTTTAAAGATGCACGGGTTCAAAAGAACCCGGTCCTTTGGCTATATACATTGTCATAGTAAACATAGTGACAATCATAAGATAGGAACGAGAAATAAAGATAAGATTGTTACTCCAAGTTTTCGCCTCCAAAAAGTTAATAAATCTTTTATGGGTCTGAGCATACGTGTATATAATAAAATTCCACAGTGTATTCTAGATTTGCCACTTCCAAAATTTAAAATATCAGTAAAAAAAATTCTAACAAGTAAAGCTTATTACACTGTTCAAGAATACTTAGAGGACAAACATGTATGGAATTAATGTCTATTGAATGTAATGCAGGATAGCTGCCAACTAATGTAATAGATTGTACCATTGATTTTGAAAAGAGCAACTGTTGAGTTTCTTGCCGGCTCTTCTCAGCAGAACTGCCTTCCGAACCGGTGGTAGCTTTTTGTTCATATGTTCATTCGACGATTCAAAAGTGCTTATTATAAGTTTATTTGAATAAAGAATATTTTGAGTTTGAATTTGAATTATTAAGAAAAATAATATACTATCGCGCAATGGAAGCGTCAGCGCTCCTTATACGGGAACAGCATATAGAGTAAAGTATTTTAAACCTATATCTAACCATACCATACTATATCTTGATAAAAAATTCATCAAGATACCTCAACAGATTAGACGTACGATTTTTTAATTTCACGATGTTAATCCATACCTGTATTTCGAGATACCAATAACGTAAACAGTTACTGCTACAAAGATACTACTAAAGATACCTACGACTCGATTTCGGAATGAGGCGTGTGCGGCGGTGTCCCTGAGGATAGGTTTATGTGTGCGTGAGTCGTTCTGACAAATGAAAAAAAAACACTTTTTCATTTGTATGGTAATATATATTTTTTAATTGTTTTAGGCTTTTATAGAGTTAAAACTGTGGTTTCATTTAAAGTGGTGCTGCCAAAAACACTGCGTATATTACTTTACCTGGCTGTCACTAAAATTAAAATAATTTTCAGAAATTAAGTTATCAATTCAATTATCAGTTGTGGACCAATTACGGTTTAAAATATATAAATTGTTTTTCTTTATATTTAACTAGCGATCCGGTCGCGGCTTCGCCCGCTTAAATTACTGAATTATTACCTAATACACTGAATTACTATTATTTTACTGTGTGTTCAGTTACCGGATTAATGACGAAAAGCCTCGAACAACATGTTAAGATCTGCCCTTGATCTTATTGCCTCATATCTATATATTTATAACCTAAGAGCGCGAGATTCTCTGCGAGATGTTTTCAAAGATGCAGGTATTATTACAGTTGCTTCACAATATCCCCAATATAGTATATAATAAAATGTCGCAGTATATTCTAAGCTTGCCACTACCAAAATTTAAAGTATTTGTAAAAAAAGTTCTAACAAGTAAAGCTTTTTACACTGTACAAGAATATTTAGAGGATAAATATTCTTGTACAGTGAAAGGAAGGCAGTTCTGCAGAGAAGAGCCGGCAAGAATCTCAACAGATTCTCGATATATACTAATATTTTAAAATACATTGCAATTTGACATGCAATTTATTCTGTCATGGTAATTACAACCGAAAAACAGAACCTAACAGTACAAAAAAGGTCGCCCAAAATGAGCACAAAACCATGTTTTACAAAAATATTGTCCTTTCAAAAATCTATTAAAAAATCCGCGCTGGTAAACGTTTATCTGTGATGGTTATTGTTAACGTATTTTATCTTATCTTATCATAGGTTTATTGTGCATCATTCTAATAGTGTTAAGTGCACTAGCCTGCCACTACCGACCGTAATATTGACAATATGCAAAGGCGGCCTTATTTATTGATTTTATTAAGTTTTTTTAAATTTATATTTTTCGTTTGGTTATGTTTACTGATTATTTTTGTTAATTTTAATTGGCATTTTTTTTAGGTACTTATTTTAATTATTCATTTCAATTCCTCAGATATTTTTTCTAATATTAATACTTTTCTATACTTATTATTCTTTTTCGGCTTCTCTTGATTATTTTGGCTTATATTTTTCATTTATTCTATTAGAAGCTGAAAATAATTTCATAAATATATATTTAATAATTATTCGTATAGTTGAAAGCATTTAAAAATGTATATATTTAATAATAGTAATCGTATAGTAACTTAATATTTTAAGCTTGAAAATTGATGTTGACAGACGTGCAACAAAGTTATTCTATAAGAGCTTGGTTTATTTAATATGAGATACAGAACCCTCAAAATAAGAGATTGAGAGTAGCAGATGAGTAAATTGATACTATGTTATCTCTGGTAGAGAGAGTAGATACACCGGGTAACCCGCAACCTGTGCATACGTCATCAAGCCACCACGGCCACTCTTCTACTAGGATTTATAGTGAAATGTATCTAGAATACCTAATAATGTATTCTAACGATTACTCAGCTTCTGTAAATCATGCATGCACCACGAGACTTGCCTTTATTCAACAATAAAATTGGACTTACCAGAGGCAGTCCAGCATGATAGAGACATGCAATCGGGGCCCGCAGGCCGCACTCACCTGGAACAAGGGACGATGTGTGTCAAGACAATATCTTACAATAAGCGTTAAATATGCAAGTTTAAATTCATCACACAAGCATTAATATTATTTATAAAGATCAATCGTAAACACGCTATATCAGCGCCTTAAATCTATTCGCTACAAATGCAATTGTGCAATGATAGGGACCCTCGAAATTATTCTACTTTACTTCTTATTAGTTCCCAGCGACCCCCGTGCGGCTTCGCCCGCTTCAACCGGCCGAGCGCGAGTCAACTTAACAAACTTAGGTTTACATATACACTTCTTTATATGTATTAGGTCTGCGGGAAGTCATTGTCACAAATCCTCCTTGGTGAGGCCAGCAAGGGCTCTATCTATCACCACACAACAAAACATTGGAAACTAAACATTTGGCCAATTCAATAAAATAATTGCATAAAATAACTTTTAGAAACTTTTTCTCGAAGACCATACTTTAAATTGATACAACTTTTTGATGTATCAAAATAGCCTCTATGTTGCTCCACAACTGTCTCTATCTTTCAGTGTTAGTCCCATTATAATCGTTTCAGCTGATCCGGAGGTTCGTCCGGACAAACAGAAAGACAAACAAACAAAAAAATAAAATTGTTTAATTGTGTTTTCGTATCGTGTAAATATCTATAATGCACTTGAAAAAACACAGTTATGTTCATATTGAAGACAGATCCTTTAATTTTATTTATATGAATATATGTATAGATGCACCTGCATCTAAGAGTAATTGCCTGCATTTATTCAGCTTTACGCTGTGGAATAGGTGGAGGTGGCGGAACTCGAGCGGGGATCGAACCCACAATTACTGAATAGTTGGGTTGCAAGGTCAAATTCAATAATAAACACCCTCAGGGACGAGACGTCTAGCCTACGTCAAGTCGTTCATCCGGTTGTTCTATCTAAAACATCAATCTTAATTAGGTTTATTTTTGTGAACTAACAAGAACATACATAAAAAATATACGTTCAAATAAAGAACCTTTTTTGCAGTCGGTTGAAAATCTGAATATTCGATAACGATGAGGAATCTCACTTCTGACACCAATTTTAACAATGTTTTTCCTTGTAACTATTACAGTACAATTTTTACCAAAAAAAAAATCAAACTTGTTCAATTTCAACCGGATCCCATATTCAAAATCTAACCAAACTTACACCAAACTATCCTTTAAATGTATTCTTTTAAATAAAAAATCATCAGATTCGGTCGGCGTGATATTGTGTTATTCGTCTATAATTTGTCGCGCACATACATAATGCACATTTAAGACTTATGTGATTTTCTCAAAGATACCATTGTCAGACATGGACCAAAACAAAATGGGACCACTCGGGAAGCACTAGCTGTCAAATAACATTTTTTTTATAAAAATCGCTTCACCCAGTCAAAAATTCCGAGGTAACAGTCGAATTGATAATCTCCTTTTTTATGTCGGTAGGTGTGATAACTTGTTCGTCTTTATTTACGAGTCTATGGACTACCTTTTGAAACCATTTGGTAAAGGCAAATTGTCTATTAGCATAAATTATTATCAGCTATAATTAAATTAGTATAGGTATGTTAGCTCGTTCAGTTCACATTACCGTACATTGTCCATGGATCTCGGAATAGCGGCCGGACTCTAGAAGTCTAGAGCATACGTAGTAATGTATTCCAGGATTCCATGACAAGCCTTTGGAATGACGTAATCGCCTTCGGTCTCAACTTCGCAGCTTCACGCTGTATCCCGCACACAGCAGGGTAGGCAGAGAGAACCTAGTGTTAAGACACTCCGTTCCCACTTTCTGCCGAATTCTCGAGGCATTGCGTGTTGAGTGGCAGAACTCAACGCCGGGCTTTGTCTCGACACCAGAACGAAGAAATGGAAATAAAAACGTAAATAAATATTTAACCTGAGTGGGGATCGAACCCACAACCGTCGCGGTAACAGTCACCCTTGTGCCGCTGCGCCACGGCGGCTCACCACTCGCCACTTAACGCCGGAGAGCCGCAGTGCGCTCAACCGCCCCCGGCCTGCGTCACGTCCGCTCCATGAAGCCTCCCGACGGTGGAGTCGCCGGGTCAAGGCCGAGCGTCACTGGTACTCAAATATAAGTTTAGAACTAAACCGGAGAGGCCGTCCGCGGCGCATGGGAACAAGTAAAAATGTCGCGTCTGTACATTCAATATATTTACAAAATAATAATTGAAGCCGCCCGGCTTAGGAACAATAATAGAGCCTAAATCCACAAAAAAAATGTCTGTTTGTCTGTTTATTTGTATGTTTGTACACGCTAATCTCCAGAATTATTGAATATATTTGAATTAAACTTTATTGGTTGAATGGCTGTTATGTCTAGGCAACATTTAGGTTATATTTTATTTTGAAAATCTGGATACCTGATGTGGTACCTTGTATATTTATACTAAATAATTGAAAATTGTAAAGTGATATTTCATCGATTTTTATTTCACATGTATATTGAAAACTTACGAGCGAAAATTATTTCATCATCAAGGAAATTTAATGAAGATAATCTTCGGCTTTTACAGCCTTGTAATTTGAACGTGTCTAGTGACTATGTCCAGTGTATACTAATCAATTCGCTTTCGGCAATAGGCGGTGCGCGGGCGACAGACACTTACGTGCTGCGAGCGAGCCGCCACTCACCTGCAACAATACACCCTGCTACGTGCGGGATACAGCGTGAAGCCAATTTCATATATTTTTTGTTATTCTTAAATAATTACCTTCAAAATAAAAACTAGCCACGCTTTCGAGAATGTCGACATAAGCTACCCTCGAGGTAAATCCCGATTTCCCTGCTTGAGCTGTCCTATCATAATACGAGCTATTTGTCCAAGAAGGGACGAACAGGAAATTATTTCGCTCATTATTGGGAAAGAATTTAAGGACATCTGTTAGATAATAATAACGCGGATGATTCATCCAAAACACTTGATTATGAGGATCAAATAGAGGCCAAGCTAGCACGGGGACTCGACACACACACACTAGTTGTGAATCCCCACTCGAGGAAATTAAATATGCGTTGAGTTCCGCTACTCAACACGCAACGCCTCCATCGTTAATTTGAGTGTAAATTATATTAATTAATCAATAACTACTAATAATAAAAAAAGATATAATTACTACACTTGAAATTTGCTTCAGGTAGTACGCAGAGGGATTAGGTATGTGGGGTAAAGTAAACTCTATGGTTTATGAATACATAAATACTGTGGAAATAACCCGAGAGTGGTGTGCGTGTGTGCGTCACATCACACATCACACATCACACACTTAGGCAACACAACAGTAGATATATCAAGACAATAGAACGGGTTGGTGAGTGGCGAGCGACGCGGCGCGTGACGTCATGCAGGTGGGAGCTCCGATAACGCGATAATGCGATAACGCCAAGTTACTGCTCTCTGCTCCCCCCCTGCACTCCGCGTACACTCTACATATTATTTAGTAGAGAACACAGGCGACCGATACAAGTAGGTATCGCAATTAGTATTGCTTCCTACTACGTATCGGGAATGCAATTCAAAGCGGTCGTGTAAATATGTTACTCATAGAGTGATGATGAGGCACCGCACCTGCAGAAGCAAGAGACGGTGTCGTCGATGTCGAGAGGCAACACGACCGAGGGCGCGGGCGTGGCGGGCGCGGNCTGGCGTCGTCCGCCATGCTGTGCGGTGCGCGCGGTACTGACGCGCCGGCGCCGCCCGCTCTCTGACATCACGCCTTATCAGCGCGCTCCACCGCCGCCGCCACCGCCACCAGCCGGCCACCGGGCACACTTGTCCCACCACAGCCAGCATAGAAGCCCCTTGCTTCTTTGTCAACACTGACTAACAGCTCTCATTGGATGTTGAAACATTGAAGGTCATTTGATTGATTGAGTAACAAACTAAGTAAACTTCAATATACTTCATAAGCGGGGTTGGCAATATAATTTTAGTAGCCTTAAATAATTTGTGTTTGTTAATTTTTTTGTTACAGACAAGTTAAGTAAAGATAAAAAGTTAAGTAAAAATAAAAAGTAAGATATATGTTGGCTTAAATGCTGTGGCATATGATGGTAGCGGACAGTAACTATGAGACTAAACAAGCAAACTGCTATATTTCACTCTCAACTTTTTAGTCAATAACATAACATTATTGTTTGTACAATGACATTTATTACAATTAAATTAAGTATTTATTTAATATATTATATGGTATTAATAATATTTCATGTTTATTTTGACACCTTTGATATATAAAATTTTTAAAGAAATAGCATTTTATATTTGGTAAATGAAATAAACAAATTGTAAAAAATTCTTTAAAAAAACAAACAATTAATCTCACTCCACCTAAAAACACCTATTGAAAATTTTCAATATTTTAAAAAAACATATATGTCTGATTTAGGCCATTGCGCTCTATCTGGACATTAATTTACTACATAATGTTACACAGGATTCCAGGGCGATTTTGACACAACTTTACCTGGTGTACCATTAAAGAATTCTTTGTGACCAATAGTGTAATAGTCCTCAGTTGTTCACTAGTCTCCTGTTTAATACAATCTTTTTTGTTGTCGTAATTCATAGTAACTTACCCCATGAACCAGTCGACGGTGTCACGCAGATATTCCGGGAGTCGCTCCAGCTTGACGGATTCCTTTTAAGCTCACTATTCAACAAAAACAGAATAGCACGGCTATCGCCTCTGCATCGATCGCAATTTAGCCACACGAAATCACTGACTGTCCCATCACCTTCACTAATTTTAAAATATGAATTAGAAGATAACTGTTAACTTAAAATCTTGGTAACTAGAGCGTATCAATCACTGAAATATTTTTTTATTGTAGCAGCTGAGACAAACTCGCCATGTTGCGCAACTTTGGCTTAAAATATGAATAACGACCAATGATTTTTTACATTATTTTAGTAAAACTTTATATATAGGAGCTTCATGGCGATTTCCGTAAATCAATATGTTAAAATATAAATTATAAACATAACGTTCAAACAATTCTCAGGAAAATCTCAATATCTTAATTCTTAGATAAGACTGAAATATGTTGCTATACCAGAGAGCCGAGAGAACATAATATTTTGCGTCTGGCAACAATGGCAGCTGTTTGTCAAAAATAAAATATTAAACTTACATATTAATAATTAAAACAATAAAAAAGAATCTATTATTTATAAGTTAGGAAAATTATCAAAAAATAAAAAAAAATCCAATAAATATTTTGCATATCTTTTCGTGTTTGCATTTGTTGAAGGCTAGCTAAACACATACAATATTATTGTACACGACACAATATTGACAATAATATTGTTCAATATATGGCCCCGCACAGTCACATGTACTAAAATCTGACGCAGTCCCTCAGTACTCTCATTTGTGTGCGGACATGTTAAATCTAAATAAGCCGTTGCTTTAGTTATTACATTTACTTATAAAAGAAGATTAATCAAAAACTGGATGACATAAAAAAACTGAGTTTAATCATTTCTATATTGTTAATGAACTACAACAGAGGCCATGCGTGCCCCAGGGGCACAAAGTGTGACTCTGTACACGCGACAGGTTGTGGGTTCGATTCCCGCTCGAGGAAATTAAATATTTAATATTTTTATTTCTTCGCTCTGGTGTCAACGCAAAACGCAGCGTTGAGTTCCGCCGCTCAACTCACAATGCCTCTATAATTCTGTGGAAAATGGGGAACAGAGTCTTAATATCTTAATAAGTTTCACATGTTTTAATTTTAAAAAAATAACAGCTTCACGCTGTATCCCGCACACAGCAGGGTAGGCGGAGAGAACCTAGTGTTAAAACACTCCGTTCCCAACTTCCTGCCGAATTCTGGAGGCATTGCGTGTTGAGTGGTAGAACTCAACGTCGCGCTTTGCCTCGACACACAGTATACGACAATATGTACTTTATTTACAATATTACTGTACGAGTGTGGCCAGGCGCCAAATTAAAACCAAATAGATAGTTTTTTTAATTCTGTCAGTATTAATATGTTTGTTTAACATGGTTCTACACTAGAACTCACGAAAGAGGTTGTACGGTAAAAAAAAGGAATAATATTATACAACAGAAAAATGCATGTTTAAGAGAGATCCAGTTAAAATACTGCCTTCACCTATAACAATACAAAAAATATATATACAATATATAAATAAAGAGGATTAGTAATATCTATTATTTTACACAGATGTTAGTTTATAGTTTAATTTTGTTATTCTTAATATATTTACATAAAAATTTACATAACGGACTAAACACAAACATTAACAAACACTGGACATTAAGGGGGCGGGGAACTTTATAAGGAAGGATGTCATATAAGGGACGGGTCAATTTAGGACAAGAGAAAAGGATGTGAGAAGGAGAACCGTCGTCGAGGCCACATTCACACAGAGAGTGATCCCTGACCCTGATCTTAGCCAGATGAACAGGCGTACATGCATGCCCAAAACGCAA
>JAKRZM010000341.1:34589-53597 GCA_036379175.1 Heliconius cydno galanthus
TAAAAAAAAAAAAAAAAAAAAAAAGATATATGAATAGAGTATAGCAAAGCAAGATAAACGGTCAACTGAAACAAGTTCAAGCGAAGGTTACACACGGGGAGAATAAAATAAAAACAATTGCAGATACTGTAAATAAAATCGATCTCAATACAGCAGAAACACAAGAGAGTCCTCCCACGTGAACAAAGACTGGAATTGTAACTTTAAGTTCATTAAATCGTTGTGAAGCTTAAAGTAGAATAAAAAGCTACTTTATTTATATTTATTTTGTTTCATGAATAGGCTTCATGTAAACTAAGGCATAAAATTATCTTCTTCTCTTAAAAAAACAGTGGGATTCTAAGCAATAAATACAGGTTCCTGACGTCCATAGTAGTGTAATAAAAAAAATACGTCCATAGGTAAAGGTTACCCGGTTACAAGTCAACGAGAACATAATGCGAGAAATCCAAGAACGTAACGTAACGTAAAGACAGAGTGTAATGTAACGTAAAGAGAGAGTGTAATGTCGTTATGGTCGGCGTGGCAAAAACAGGAGGTGATAACATTAAACTCAACGACGAATCAGAGGTCATTAAAATTATCACATCATTAAAAAAATGATATTTGCAAACCAGAGTATTATTTTCGCCTCGACAAATAAAATCCTGAAAAACCTAGCAAACTCAAGGTATGTTTTTCTAATCCACACCACATACTCCGTAACAAAGACAAACTTCCTGCTAACGTCAAAATCTTCTCAAACCAAACCCCAACCCAGTATAAATACCTGACATAAGAAAGATGAACTTAAGCGACGTACTGCTAGCGGAGAAACGAACCTTACAATAATGTATATACAGGGAACTCCAACCATAGTTAACAAGGGATCAAAAAACTAAAAACACCACTAAGCAAGTCTAAGCCAGTAGATAATATAACTTATCAAATAGTAGTAACCAGTTACCAAGATATACATACAAACGAATCACGCTTATCATTTCTATACCTAAATACAAGAAGTATACGTAAAAAGGGTAAATGCCGACAACTACACACATGATACTGCTCACAGAAACCTGGATAGCTACTGAAGACCAAGCGTAAGGACCACAAATGACTAACTATAGTAATATTACAAAATTTCTAATATATTACAAATATATAATATATTACAAAATTTCTCGGTTTTCATGTAGACCATAGTCTAAAATGGGATGAACCTATACACCAGTTAATTGCAAAGCTATCCTCGGCTTGTTTCGCACTAAGTCGAGTAGCATCAACCCTAGCCACTGGCGCGGTTCGAGCTTGCTATTTTGCGTCGGTGCAGTCGTCCTTGCAGTATGGTATAGACATATGGGGTCTCTTTCGAATTCAAAAACGGGCGGTACGAATTATTGCTAAAGTAAGCCAAGACACGTCTGCCCGTCCATATTTTTCACAACTAGGCATATTAACATTACCTTCGTTGTTAATATACAGTATCGCATTCTATTATTGACTAACAATCATCAACTCAGCGTTGACCGACCATAAGCAAATATATCTACGAATTAATAAATTTAAACCCGCTCAAATACTATGCAAAAGATATGAAGCCGTTAACTACGGTAAACTATACAAGAACATACTTGAAACAAATTTTGAAACTATAGAAACTATTATACCTTACTAGAAAACAAAAACGAACAATGTTTATGTGAAAGCAGAATTAATAAAATGAAAATACTGAATCCACCACAAAAAGACTGGATAAATAGCGACGTATATGCAAATATCGCCTATAGAAACAATTTGTGGTGCCAACATAAGCAGGATCCTAGTAATGAAATAATAGAAAATAATCTTATTACAGCAAGAGAGACTACCCTAAAAGTAATTAAAAACACCAAGACTGAATACTTCTTTAAACTATTCCAGCAATTTAATAATGACTCAAAAAACGTGGTATCTTATTAAACGATTAGCCAACCAAAACATTTAATATAGTCGCGCCCTCCACAAACTGACCGTAAACTCGAAAGACATTATCGAACTGAGCGAGATTTGTGAGGTCTTTAATGAATATTTGTCAAGCATTGGCCCAACGTAAGCTAAAAATTACCGAAAAAATATCACAATTCACAAAATTGCTCACTTTTGTTAAATTTTGTTGCTTACGACTCACTGTCCTCTCTTGAACCTTGTACAGCCGGGGAAATAATCAAATTTGTAAGCAAATTAGACTCAAATTCAAGCTCGGCCATTGATAACATTAGCGTTAAAGCTATAAAGCGCGTAGAGAATCTAATAGCTCCAGGTTAATCCGAATGTTTTAATAAAGCCATAGTCGATGAAATATTTCCTCCTAGTCTCAAGACTAATAGCTAAAGTTACCCCTATCTATAAATCTGGGCTGAAACGGATCCTGGTAATTATTGTTCGATTTCGGTACTTCCAGTCCTTTGTTTTTAGAAAAAAAATATCTATAAGGGCTTGATGAAGCATCTCGAAAGCCAAAAAAATATTTCTGATCGCCAGTATGTTTTTAGAGCGAAAAGCAACAGATGCAACACTTGACCCTATAAATAAAATCAAACTTAATCTAGACAAAAAACATATTGCCTTGGGCGTGTTCATTGACCTGAAAAAGGAAACATTCGATACTGTTTGCCACCAACTGATACTCGGAAAGCTTAAACGCTACGGTATCCAGAACAAAGTTCTGAACTTATTGCATTCTTATTTGAGTAATAAGTATCAATCTGTCAAAATAGATCTAACCCAAAGCAAAATCCTACCAATCACCTGTGGCGTCCCCCAGGGTTCTTTACTAGGTCCAGTGTAGTTCTTTCTTTACGTAAATGATATAGCGTTTTTGGGTCTGAGGGGCCATCTTACTTTATATGCAGATGATACGTGTCTTTTTATTTTTGATTTTGAAGTTGAAGATTCTGTTGAGTTTTTTGCCGGCGCTTCTCAGCAGAATTGCCTTCCGAACCGGAGGTAGCTTTTTGTTCATATGTTCATTCGACGATTCAAAAGTGCTTATAATAATTGCCTATTTGAATAAAGAATATTTTGAATTTAACTGAGTGGCTCAAATTTAACTTGCGGACCATAAACACTACTTAAACGTGCTATGTTATATTTCACCAGAAAAATAAAATAGTTCCATCTCATAATCCATCAGTAGTCAATAATGTAACTATAGTATAAAAGTCTCACAAAAATACCTGGGCCTGTGGTTAGACAGTCACCTCACGTGGACTCACCAAATTAATCACATAAGTAAGAAACTTTCATCCCTCTTGGGCTCATTGCGAAGCGTCTCCCGATTCGTCCCTATAACACTTAGATACTACATCTACAATTTCTTAGTAAAATTCTACTTAAGCTACTCAATTGAAATTTGGGGAACACATCGCAAAATTAAATTACATGAATTACAAATTAAACAAAATAAATTAGTAAAAATGCTATTCCACTATCACCACCGTACTTCCACAAAAACAATATACACTAAGTTAAGCATCATTAACATTAAGGAACTATACCTATATCTTTTATTAAAAATTAAAATTTGTAAACATTAATTGCACAAAGGCTGACTTTTAAATTTGTAAACATTAATTACACAAATCTCATGAAAGTAGCTGTAGCCTTTTTTAGAAATAAATACAGTTTTTGAGAAATCAAGACAGTTTTATATTTCCCAATAAAGCAAGTTTCATGATGTTTGAAAATGAAAACTTCAGTTTTCAAAATTGCAATTAATGGGCACTATTGATAATATCGAATTATAACTAGAGCGTGCCAGAGCTGCCCGTCCCTAGCGACGCCTGTCAAAGTGTCAACTGTCAATCTCATTCGTATAATTGTCTATTGATTCCAGGTTCCAGGTTCCGAGAGGCTCGGAGGTTATTAATCCACCATGTTCCGTCTGCCGTTTGGGGAGCGCGTCGACCCGCTGGAGGAGAAGCGTCAAGCGAGAGAAAATACCATCCAGAGTCTAGTAACCTTCTGTGTTCTTTGCGCCGCTATCAGAATTGGTAACTAACATATATATTCACATATTCGAAGCCTTGCTTTTACTACATGCCTTATTCTTAAGGCTTATAAGGTTTATATTATAGAATTTAAACAATAGTCAGTCACAGTAGTTACATTACTTTCTTTAAGTTTAGACATAATTATTTACGATTTAAGTAATTGAGTGTAAGAAAATATGCCAATAATGTTTTTTTTCTATTTTTTCAGCTCCAGTAATCCTTGAGCATAGTGGTTTTTCATAAATTCAGAATAGTTAAATTTGCGTCACTCAATGCCAATATGAAATTCTGTAAAAACTTAATATTATTTAGTTTCTAAGCTCCATGGAGCCTGTAGCAAAAAAGAACAATTTCTTCATATAATTATATAAATAAAATTATAAACCTTAAACCTTCTTTATTTGTGTTCCCATTGCCGCTCCTAAGTTAATACCTAATAACATTAGAAATATGACGGGAAAAATAAACTAGTTGTTTGTATTGTTATGAATGTGGATTATGTCTGATTGATTAGATGGATGACCCAATGGCAAGGCGACGCGTGCCGAGGACTGAATGGTTTCATATCTCTAAAGTTGTGCCTCAGGGTACCAGGGCAAAGTCCGTTGTACCGAAGGCTTTTTCCCTCTACAATGGGCCTCTGGGGGACGGACCGTTTTTGCCCTAAACTCACGGGACCGACATGGATAAAAAAGAAACTACTACACAGAAAACAATGTTGAGAGAATGCGAAATTGAAGCGACAGGGTAAGATTGCTAATGAAGGCGATGTCCACAAGCGGCAATACTTAGAAAAAAAGTTAAAAATAAAATTAAAAGAAAACAAAATATCAACTACGAAAACCTTGCCACCAAGATTTACATGTATTTGTTATAATTTAATTTTTATAACTTGGAATTAATAAAGTGACCACATTAATTAACTAACTAACACGGAGTGACGCCTTACGTTCAGTTAACATTAAAAGCTATGGTATCGTTAAGAGGTAGTTTCGCTACCGTCGTCTCGTCCTGCGTCGCCGCTTGGTGTGACACTACTAACACACTAAATAATAGGATAATTTTACCGATATTTCAAAATTTACACGTTATTATAATGTAATAGTAGTGTAGTACCGATACTCAAGTATCTGAATGGGATTAGGGCGAAGGTTCGGCCGTATTTGGTATTGCCGGGGCGAGCACGGGGATGGACGGTTCGGTCGGTAGTCGGAGCAAGCAAATGAAAACGCAGTAGCATATAATAAATTACACTGAAGTTTATTTCTCATCCGGAATACATATTGACAATGTAACTTATATTACTTTCATCACTTCACAACTTTTTATTACAAATCACTCAATCAACATACATTTCTTGTTTGAGGAAACATTTTTTTGTAGTTTTCTATAATATTTCGTTAAAAAATTCTAAAATCCGATAATACAATGAAATTTAAGCATTCTTACAGTTTACCACTACATCCATTTAGTATTGAAAATAAACGATCATGATAATAATAATTAAAAATTGATTTAAGTTCTCGATAGGTATATTTTTACAATTTCAACTAAAATACGCTCATTGGTGGGGGCGGGTCGAAGTGCAATCATACGTTCGAACGAACACTATACATTGTATACATTTGTAAAAGTATCAAAATCGAGTAAAAGGCCTACAAAAAATTATCTCGAGATACTAACATTCGTTTACGTAGTATAACCTAAAATTGACCTATTTAACGAGGGAGCCGCCTCGCGCCATGTCACGTCCCGCCACGTCCCGGGTCGTCACGCCGCGCGACGGGTCCCGCGCCAAAGGGTACCCAGGATAGGTATATTTAAACTATTTGGCTTAATTATATTTATATGAGATGAGCGTAAATAAAAGCGGTGCAGTGTCGGGGGCGGCGCGCTAGTCCTCCGCCTCCTCGTCCTCAGACTCCTGCTGCTGCAGCCACGTCAGCCATGTGTTCACCTGAAACAGCGCCTCGCCCTTGCCGGGATACGCGTCCGTCACGTCCTCACGCCAGCGCAGGAACGCCTCTTCCTCGCACACCTCCAGGTTGTACAGGTACATGAACCAGCGCAGCAGCATGCCCTTGGGGTAGCGGTGACGGTGCGCGTGCAGCTGTACGGCGTACACCGCCGCCAGCTGCAGCTCCGCGCGGCCCTCCAGCAGCGCCGTTAGCAACGGCGCGTAGGCCTCCGCCAGCGTCTTCTCGCGTTCCAGCGCCGCCTTGTCGGGCGTGCCCGTCGCGCCTGCCGCCGCCGTCACGTGCTCGGCCACCAGCGCCACGAGCGCAGACACGAAGGCGCCGTTGTGGCGCACGGCGGGCTCCACGTTGGCTTTGATCCAGCGGTACAGCGCGGGCGGGGCAGGCTCGGCGGCCAGCTGGCGCGCCAGAGCGGCCTGCACGCGCAGCTGCGGCACCAGCGCACCCAGCCCACGCGCCTCCAGCGCGTCCAGCGCGCGCGCCGCGCTTCCCTCGCGCTCCGACACGTACGCGCACAGGTTGAGCTTGCTGTCGGCGCACAAGACCTGCAGACGCTCGGCGCCTACGGCCGCGGCCAGCGCCTGCAGCACCTCGAGCAGTAGTGGGTGGTGCTGACCGCCTTCACACCAGGCGCCCACCTCGGACAGCGAGACCAGCTTGTGGCGTACGGCGTGCGCGAGCAGCGCGGGCAGGCACAAGTGCGGGTGGTGTGCCAACAGCAGCGCCCGTAGCGCTTCACCGAGCGGCGCTCGCTTGACGGCGCGCACGACTGCGCAGGCGGCGGCGGCGGTAGTATTGGTAGTGGTGGTGTCGGCGGCCAGCGCGTGCTCCAGCACGGCCACGATGACGCGGCGCAACAGCTTGTCGGGCAGCTGCAGGTCGCGCAGGCGGCGCAGGGGCTCGGGCGCGTCGGCGAGATCGCTGAGGTCGCTGGTGTCGCCGGGGTCGTCGAGGTCGCCGCCGGCCCCCAGCGCGGTCACTGCCTCGATGGCGAGGCGACACGCCTCCTCCTTGTTCAGACCCTGCAAATATTTATGATTTTTAATTTAATTAATTAATTTTCCAATTCATTACGCGATTTTCTTTCAAATGATGTGCGATTCTTGATTGACATGATTCTTCTAGGCAACCCAGGTGTAATGTGTTCTACTAATCATTAATATATGTTTAATTAAGAAAACTGATACCTGCAGGTTTTAACGGTGGAGTCTCCACCTATAAGATAGAGCACTTAGAACAGATATGGATCTGTAGTTACTGAAGCTGGCTTTACATCCGTTTTTATAAATTGGGTGAACAACAGCCTTTTTAAAAAAAATTAGAAAATAACCCCCCAAGAGAGATAAACAAAGATTACAAATCCAAGAAACAGGAGGAATCAGTACATTTACCGAAGCTTTAAGAACAGAGGATGATATACCATCTCACCCTACTGAAGTCTGCCAAGTAATCCTTTTGGTATTTTATTTATTTATAATTTAGCTTTAATATTTATCTTCGATTGTTTATTTCTAAGCAAGTCTAAATAATGTAAGTGGTGACCTTATCTTTCTTCGGCTTGTCCTTCTTGTCGGGCGCGGGCTTGATGGTGATGGCGGGCTCCTTGAGCAGTGGTGGCGTGCTGGCGAAAGCGGGCGCTAGCACAGCCTGCGAGGCCAGCGGCGGCGCCGGCTGCTGCGGCCGCGACAGGCGGTTGGCCGTGAACAGTAGCGAGTTGGGCGCTGGCCGCATTTGCAGCTCCTGCAGGCCCGTGACGGGCACACGCGCCTTGCTGCGTCCCGCAGCCTCCTTAGCGTGCTGGTGCGCGTGCTGGTGGCCATGCTTGTAGTGCGAGCGCGGGAAGAAACCGGGTGCAGAGCGCTGGCGGAAGGCGTCGCGCAGGCCGTTGCCGAACAGCTTGTCGGAGGGCGGCACGAGCGCGGCGGGCGGCTGTAGCGCCAGCCCCGCCAGAACGTCGTCCAGTGGGCGCGCGCGCAGTCCACCGCGGAACAGCGCGCTGGGCTCGCGCTCGCGCTCGCGGCGCGGCTCGTCGTCAGCGCGCAGCTGGTGGATGGGCACAGGGCCCTCGGCGCTGACGGCCGTGCGCGGCACCCAGCCACCACGCCGCAGCTCGGCCACGTCGCGTAGCATGAAGCGAATGCGCGGCGCCAGCTCACGCGAGGCTGACAGCGTATCGATGCGCGCGAAGTACTGCTCCATGAGGCCGCGGCCACGCTCCGAGTCCAGCACGCGGCCGCATGTGCGCACCAGTTGCGCCAGGCACTCCAGGTCCTCGTGGTGCTCGGCGGCGGCGCGGCGCGCGAGCAGGTTCTGTATGCAGCGGTGTAGGATGGACTCGGCCAAGATCTCCAGCTTGCCAAGCTCGCCTATGAATTTGATGTTGCCCAGCATCTTACACTTAGCCAGATGTCGTTTTTCTTCTTCTTCCGGAGTGAGCACTTTATCTTCGAACGCCGCGAACGCCTGATTTGCATAAAAAGTTTTTAAAATTACCACTACCCTTATATTTGTAAAGTTATATACTGTTTTGTCATATCACAAATGGTTAAATATTCATATTATAAAGAATTACAATAATGTATAATGAACTTGTGGTTCTATAATGAAAAACGATAATTAAATATTATTAGTAAATTATTATTATTTTTAAGCAATTTTTGGCCTAAGCACTATGTTAAATTTTTTACTTGCAATTTTCTTTACTAACAATTTTACTTTAATTTTAACTTTAATTGAAAATTAATAAAAATTTTACAAATTAATCCTTCGGAGATCATTATCGATCTTCAGACTCTGAAGACTTAACTGCCTTAGAAACAGTGTAAGTAAACAGTTATTTTATTAGGTATACTGTGTGTGTTTAAAAGTATAAAATATGGCAACGCTGGTATACTGTCTACCCAACATGGGAGTTGGGAGATTACAAGAGCGCACGAGCGCGCGTGATCACCTGAGCGCGGTTTTCGAATTCGGTGCGACACTTGTTGAGCAGCAGCAGCTTGAAAGTGCAGGGCTGCCCTGGCGGCTCGAAGTTGGGCGCCTCCTCGCTGAGCCGCTTGCACAACTGCGCGTACATAGACGAGTACTTGGGTTCGTCCAGCGCCTTCTCGAAGATCAGCAGGATGACTCCCTTTAGCACCTTGTCCGAGTCCAGCTCCAGCCCGAGGAGGTCATCGCTCAGCTTTTGGAACTTCTCCGGAGTGAGTTTGTTGAGTATGCCGCGCACCTGCACATTGCGCGACTGTGTTAGCGTCGTGTGGGGGTGGAGGCGACAAGGGGGGTTCCGGGTTACGTACCTTCCTATGTATGACGTCGTGCTTGGCGTCGCCGTCGGGCACCTCGTGGTGCCGCAGCGAGGATGGCGGGACCCAGCGCCGCCTCGGGGGGACTGGCGTCCGCCCCGCGGCGCGCAGCACGGGCCCCGGTTGCCGCGCGCTGTCCGTCTTGCGGCCGGTGTCGCCCCGCTGTGACCGCGCACTGCCGCGCTCTGCTCTGCCCGCCCGAGGGTCGCCTCCGTCAACACTCTGCAACAGAACATGGAGAATATAGCGTACCTGTGAGTGAATTGTGCTCAATTGGCACGCACGAAACGCCATATATGAAAAAATCAATCAATTTGCTTTTCATTATATACTTTAAAAAAAAGTGTAGTATAGTTTTTTTTTCCACTTTCCGCCGAATTCTGACGGCATTGGTGTTAGTGGCGGAACTCAACGCCGTGCTTTGCCTCGACACCAGAACGAAGAAATGAAAATATTTTTATAAGAAATTCGATTATCTGTTTTCTTTACTTTAGTAAAAAATAATTGCCACATATAGCTAGTGTTGAGGATGTTACCATAAGGTTTTCCTAAAGAACTCATATTTTTCAAGACATACTTTGTTTGTGTTTTCAAAAACCATTAACAAAAAAAGCCTTGTTTTTATTTGTTCCGCGGAGTTAGCGTTTTCAGACTTCGTAACAAAAACAAATATAAATAAAACATAGCTACAACCGAGAATACAAAAATGTCGCAAAATAAATTTCACCATTTAATTGCCCAAACATCATATTACATCTCGAGAATGGTAAAACTACGAAAACATAGTTGGTACATATCATTGCTAACATCGGGCCGTAACCGACCCGCGTGACGTCACTTGACAGCACTCGCTCGCTCTGTGCGTTCGTTCGCAGTTCGCGCTCTTCTGCTGGCGTTTCACCTCTCAAAGTCAAAGTCAAAGTCAAAATATCTTTATTCCATAGAAATGCTTAACATTTACTTGGACATGTCATAAAAGTAGAAAAAAAAATGCAAAACAAACTACTACTACTACTAGTTTCGTTTAATAAATAATGTATCGGTATATTTTCCAAATCTTTTTTTCCACAAACGTAATGTGACAGCGAGCACTGTATTTTAATATATTGCAGTTTTGATAATACTTTGTCAAGAAACAGTTCTATCCTGCTCGGTTTCATGGCGTGTTGTATCCAGTAACACTTGGTTTGGCTTGGGCGTTACCACAAATGTCATCAGTACTTTGGTGGAGAGACTACTCAGAACTTTAATGGAGGCATACAGAAAAACAAAGGAGAACTTTGTACGTGGCCTTTTTAGATCTGCAGAAGGCCTTTGACTGTGTGCCTCGTCAATGTATCTGATGGGCATTGCGATCCAAAGGGATCCCTGAGGCCTATATTGAGATTATTAGAGACATGTACCACGACTCCGCTTTTATGGTTAGGACTGTTATTGGCGACACTAAACCCTTCCAGATTATAGTATTATAGTATATTTTTTACTCATTATACATTTACTCTTACTTATGTCTACTTATTATTCTTTTTGATTATTTATTTATATTTTCGTACTAATCCTATTGAAAATTGCGAATTAATTTCATAAATATAAATATTCGTAGATTACAAGCGGGCGAAGCCACGCGGGCCCACTAGTATGTAATATAAAATGAAGTAGCTAATACAGAGGATGCCTAAATTAGGTAGGTAGTCAGGTAGTCAGGTGGTCGGACACTTCGTCGTCAGCAGCTGGCGCGTGGCGGTCGACGGCCGTCGCGGTGTACTTCGCCGAGTTCGCGACTACTTCGTCGCGTAATAAATGCGAAAAATCGAAGGGTGGCAGAAGCCGCTCGATAGTGCGGGTCGACGTCCCCAGCGCTCCTCCGGAGCCCCACGAGAGCGATCCACCGCGGCGTCGTCCCTGTGCGCAACGCGCACCGCATGGTAGAACAAAATTAGAAGATATAATCGACAGTCGTACGACTGTATATTTAGAAAGAATGTCATCCGAGGGGTGCAGGGGTGCAGAGGTGGAGGCGGGGTCAGTGACCGGGTGCATCCCCCAGGTGCGAGCTGACCGCGCGTTCCACGCGGCCCGCGCGCCTCCAGCGCGGTCGTCGACCCGGCCGTGCCCCCCTCACCGCGCGCGCCTCCCTCGCCCCCCGCGCCGCCTCGCGTTCCTCTCGCAACACGACAATGATTTTTGATGATTGCTAATTTCAATGTGAACTACAAGCGCCACGGCCGACACACAGCGAACTATTTAATAAAAACACTAGAGCCCGTAGAAATTATATTATTACCTTTTAATTTATATTTAAGTATGTTTTTGTGAATAGATCAATAGTTAATTATGGAAATTTAATAATAGTTTTAAAGAAAAAAGTAATACAAGAAATAATCTATAGCGAAGTTAGTTATGTTTAAATATAAGGGAGTGGAGAATGACTATCAAGGGATAAATATAAAAGGGTGCGGAGGCAGAGTGAGGCGCGTAGGCTTCTCGAGAGTGTAGGCCCGTATGTTCCGAAACAAAATTAATAGTCTACGTAAACGAAGTTAAATGGCTTAAGATAGTTGTCGTGTCTAAATTAGTTAGACATTTAAGAGATAAACAAAACACGATCGGATTGGGAGTATATACAGCGGCAGAAGAAACTTCAAACGTGTGTAATTTGCCTCATTTATGTTATACAAGTGAGTGTGACATTGCGGGCGAGGTCGTCAGCCGCTCGTACCTAACCTAGCCAAGGTCAAGATGTCTCGCAGCGACAGCGCCCGCTCCGGCCGCTCGTGTCGTGATGACCGGGGAACCGCGGACCAGGGACGGGGGCCGGCGCGACCCACTTGCAGGCGCCCGCTCCGCTACCATTGACCCAGATCCGATCCAGAGCCGCTCCCCCTGCTGCGCGACCCCGCGGTGGCCTGACCTACTAACCAGACTTGCCAACTCAATATGCATTGTATACACCCCGACGTGTAACTAACATCCCAACATTGTCCTTGTCCTAGCAAATCACAGATGCTGCTCCCGTCTTTATCAATACACATACTGAATATATTTTCATTATTATTTAAGAATGAAATAGGATGTGATAAAAATTAAGGTGTCTGCGTTGTTTGTTTGGATTAACTTTTTGTTTACTTATCAATTGTATTTGATGGAATTCTAAGAATTGAACAATATGAAAAGAACTAAAAAAATGCACATAACATGTCCTAATGCACTATGAAATAAACCCAGAAAGGCTAATATCAAACTGTAGGCACCTACAAATCTTAAGGAAAATTAGATATGAAAAATTATCACACATCAATATTGTACAAACATTAATAATTTAACAACAGCCAAGTTGTATGCCTCCAAACAAATGACAATGTAAAAGGATAATACTATAACCTAAATGTTAAGCTAACATTTATAACTTACTATCGTAGTTGTATTTCGAGATGATCTTACAAATGATTACTTAGTGACGGGAGATATGTGTAAAATACCACAGCCTGGCTCGACCATTGTAGGAGGTTAGAATGCGCTTTGGCTCCTTACGTTACCATCTGTCATGATGCTTCATGCTCGCCGTAGAGACATAGGTGGAGACGCGGGCTCACAGTCAACAATACAAAAGATTCATACAGACTCTAGAATAACAGGAACTTGTAAAATGGCTCACAAAGGTGACGCATCGACACGATCCGATCGAATATTCTTGGCGGAACCTGACCGTCCCGCGGCAGCTCCGCCCGTACTTCATGTTATTTAGCATCATAGAAAGCTCGAAGGCCACTAATTGCACTATAATATATAAAATTTCACAAACTTACGAGGCGATGAAAGTCAATCGTGGAAAGCACACGCACCGCAACGCGACAAGCGAGCTCTTTTGGACGCACACAACTGCCAAAAATTGTGACTTTACACTTTGTAGTGCACACACACACACGCGCAAACTGACACCCCGCGAGCGAGTCGCGGCGAGCTTGTTAGTCTGTGGTGCTGAGTGTTGCAAGCTTTAAATTATTGAAACTTACAAATATTTAAAATATTAGATCATTAATTAATAATATGTTTTTTGAGTAAAAAAATAAAAATATTAAATAAGTAATATTAAATATTAGTACGGATTTCACTCTTAACTTTAAATGACGTATTAATTCGAAGGACACTTTAGTGGATGTTTTTGTTTTTGCATTTTTTAAAAATGTACCCCTCCCCCACAAACTTATTTTTTGAGACAAATATTTAATGCAAACAGATAATTTTTATGTCCACAATCTATTTTTTTTATGGAAAAGGACAAGGCAAATGAGTGTTCGGGTCCCCTGGTGGTAAGTGGCCACCACCGCCCACGACCTCGTTCAACACCATAGGAGCTACAGGTGCGTTGCCAGGATTTAAAATGGAGACAGACGCGCATTTTGAAGGTATCCGTGTAATATCGGGCTAGAAACACTGCCGCGGTGGTGTGTATGATATTTTAGCTTGTGACGTACTGTGCAGTTAGAAAATTCAGCAGCAGGTAACAGATCAAACACTTCTTCCGAACACTCCCCATGATATATGAGGTTAAGAACGCACAACGAGGAAACGTCTCTACGCAAAGCCAGTGTCAAGCCTTCAAGGCTCTACGGTTGTATGCGATCAACTGGTTCAAGCTGATACTGGGGTGCACCAAACCAAAGATGAGAACAGTACTCGATATGAGGCCGAACCTGGGTCCTATACAAGGCCAATCAGTGTTTTGGCGTGAAGTACAGTCTCGCTCTGTCGTTAAAACCCCCAGTTTCTTCGAGGCCATCTTGGCCTTAAATTTATATCACTTTCTTGATTGTTTTATTTGATTCAAATAGATGTTTTGTAGAAACGTTTTTTCCTCAAACTTTCGTTTCAAACTCCTAGCATACCAACATTACTTAAGTATAAAAAATTGACTTTATTTTGTCAAATAGTTTGGATTAAAATAGTTCACAATATTTTATTTAATATTAATCTTTGTCTGGTCAGGACTAGATTATTTCTTTATTTAATAGACTTAAGTGTACATTGGTAAGTCAAAATTTCCCTTGTTTTATTTTATACTTTGTAATAATATAAACACATACTTATGAAAAATATACCAAAACTTATCTTTCCATCTAAACTCTATATTAAACATTATTAGATGAGCAACATATGTTAAAATATGTATGAACTGTTTTACCTATTGTAGTGAATATAAAAAGAAAATATTTTTTTTTCAAGTCTTTAATAAAATTTAGAAAAAAAAAATCTTACAACTCTTAGTTACAGACAACCTTTTACCTGTAATAGCAATACAATATAAGTAAATGCAAGCTGTAGTAGAGAGACAGGCTAGAAGTAAGTAGGCCTTACGGGTAGGTAGGTATCCATCTATCAATGTACAAGTAAATAAAAGAAAATGTAAAATAGTATATTACACTTTATTTCAATAATGTAATGTCAATGTTATCACACTTGAAGCAAAATTAATGAAACATTGTTATATATTTTTTTATATGAATTTTTTTTTATGAAATTGGATTTAGAAGGCAACAGTTTCCTTATAGTATGGGCGGCGAAGGGACTTTCGGGATTTACTCGAGCGCGGCAGATTAAGATACTGGGGGATTCCCTGCACTCGGTTACGTACTTCCACCAAATATAAGCTCCATATATATGGCCGCCCGTCTAGGATAAAGGATCAGATTAGTAAAAAAAAATTGATCATCTGACATTCTTGAGCGCATCAGATTAAGGCAAATCGTGTATATTCCACTAATCTGACAATTTGAGTGACGTAAAGAAGGGCTACAAAGTTGTAAAAAAAAACGTTATCTCGACATTCTCAAGCGTGGCTATTCTTTTATTTTGGAGGGTATTCAAGGATTACGAAAAATATATAATCTGACGAATTCCACAATCCGAAGTAATAAAAATTGATCGATAAAGTAAAAATAGTTTTGAAGTTTTTTTATATATACTTACATGTATTCTATTACAAACATACATTCTATTTCTTGAGCTTTTCAATCAATTATGTTCAAGAAATAAAAAATTGAGGCCAGCCGAGGCGCAGGGGTACAGTGTGACTGTAAAACCGACTGGTTGTGGTTTCAATCTCCATTTCAGGAGATGAAATATTTATTTAAATTTATATTTCCATTTTTTCGCTCTGGTGTCGAGGCAAAATCGCGACGTCAAGTGCTACTACTCAACGCAAAGCAATGCAATGCCTTTAAAATTTAGCTCTGCCCTCTGCCTAACCTGCTGTGTGCGGGATACAACGTAAAGCTGACTTGTTTATTTGATTTGTGTAAAATATTAATAATTGTCAGATTAGGCAATTTCTTTATATAATCGTCTGATTATGAGAGTCATGAAGATGAACCATATATCTTAATCTGACGCGCTCGAGTATTTCAAAATGACGAATTGTTTTGCATATTCAAACGATTACGAGCTTGCGTCACACCCAAATCATCAGATTATTACATAAGAGCTTTTTTTCAGGTTCACTTAACACCCCCTTAGAAAATTTGACGCACTCGACAATATATTTTTTGTCATTTTTACTCTTACGTACGACCACCTCCATTGTGGAAACTGTCAGATTAACATATTTTCATATTTAAGAAGACGCAGGAAATTGATGATATCAATATCTGACGCGCTCGAGTATGTCTCACCCCACCGGTCAAAAGATATGTATTATAAGACATTTTTTTCTTGTTATCATCTAAGCTTCGCAACCCAATAGGTCTTAATGTCGCTCGAGCAAATCCCGAATTAGCATCTTCCTCCCCATCTATTAAGTACGAAAGTTAAAAAAAAACAATATTTTATGTAAGCATTACCTGTGATTTTGTTGAATTTTATTATTATTTTGCCATATATATATTTTTATTTATGACTAATTATTTCTTAAAATTACAATATTAAATGAATAGTCTCTTATTAAAAACAAGTACAATAGAATCTTTTTAAATTAAAAACATCCACAATTCAAAAAAAAAGAATTCTGCACCCTTTCATGTTAAGAAATTACAAAAATCATTATCATTCAATATCTGAAGTATTTTTGTCTGTCGGTAGCGAATAGATTTGAATTTAACTTAAGTATCGTGTCCTTAGAAGTTGATTAACGAATTAATCAAAATTAATTTGAACAAACTTTCGAATATTTAATAAGAATCATTAAATGAGTGGAAGTTAGGTTTAAAGAGTTTCTACTGTATCACAAATGTAATTAACATATTTCATATATCAAATATAAAAGATTACAAAAAAATCTAAAAATATATAGTGTATCCCTCGCTCTGGGGCTACACTCTTTTAAGTACACAATGAGATTCGGACGGCTATTGTTTAAAACAATTACTTAAGTACCTACATAAAATAAGTACACTTATTAATCTGTCATTATAAAATACGAAACAGCTCTCAAAAAGGAATATTTGATACAACAAATGAGAAGTTGCACGTACGTCAATCCACTTCCAACTAATATAAGGTTATTTAATTGTCATTGCGCAACGAGAGGAGCTCACGTCGGTTAATAAATAAACTTTGTAATTTTGGTACATATGTAGGTGGAGCAATAGTAACAAATAAGAGCGGCCTTGCTTATGTACACGATGGGTCCGCGTGGATTATAATATACATTTTTACAAAACTATAAACAATACAAACTATTATACAGAGAAGTAACTAACAAAGTTAAGTACAAAAAGTGACCATACTAGGTGCCGATGTCGGCAGTGTCGCCGGTGTCGCGGTGTCGCGCTCAGCGTCACATGCCCGACTCGGCGATGCCCTCGTCGTCTGAAACAAACATGCGGTGAAGGTGTAAGTGTCAGAGGGTGTCACAAAAGCATCCGGTCAGTACTCAGTCGGTTAATGTAAAAGATAAATGGGGGTCATTGTGAGATCACTCACTCCAGTAGACGTTAGATTATGGCGCCACACGGTCTTTGAATTTATTCAAGAAAATATGTATTTGTTAAAGTTATGTGTTGGAGACGATCAGAAGTCCACATGCTATTTAGTCAGTTTCATTTTACGTACTCATGTAAGCACATATTGAAAACGTGAGTTATTTAAAAAAGACAGTAAAGGTTGTCATCATCATCGCGGTCATGCCAGCTCACGTGTGGGCTCTCCGGGCGGCGGGGAGTGGTTACCTTCGAAGGCGGCGTTGTGGTGATGGTTGTTGGGCGGCGGCGGCGCCAGGTCGGCGCCCTCCAGCGCAGCCACCACGCACTGGTGCACGCAGATGTACTGCTGCTCCGTCTGCACCATCCACACGCGCTCGCGCCGCATGGCGTGCACCATGCCGAACAGGTCCAGCGTGTCGGCGTGCGCGGCCAGCTGCTGCAGCGCGCGGTCAAGCGTGATGAAGGTGCCGGAGCGGCCCACGCCCGCGCTGCAGTGGACCACCACGGGGCGCGCGTCGGGCGGGCAGCGCTCGCGGAAGGCGCGTACGAAGCGGGCCAGCGCTGTGGGCGGCGAGGG
This sequence comes from Heliconius cydno galanthus, assembly GCA_036379175.1. Classification (NCBI taxonomy): domain Eukaryota; kingdom Metazoa; phylum Arthropoda; class Insecta; order Lepidoptera; family Nymphalidae; genus Heliconius; species Heliconius cydno. The sequence continues at coordinate 52,374 of JAKRZM010000341.1, forward strand.
CACGCCGAAGTCGGGCCACGTGGTGAAGTGGAAGTGGCGCAGCACGCGCTGCTCGGCGCCGCGGCACACGGCCAGCTCGGTGACGGTCCAGTCGGGGTAGCGGCTTTCGTTGAGCGCTGTGACGGCAATGTCCCCGTAGTAGACGGGCCGCGTGTCGTAGGGCCAGTAGCGGTCGCACTTCTCGCGGCCCTTTTCCACGCAGCGCGTGAGCATGACAACGGCGCGCGAGCCCGATTCCCAGCACATGCGCCAGAAGTCGTCGCGAGTGGAGTGCAGCGGGCCCTGCGTCACGATGAACTCGCGCGGCGAGTTGTGGCCGGGCACGTAGTTGGCGTTGATGTAGTCCGAGCCCTCCTCGTCGTCCACGGGCTGCAGTTTGAAGCGCGAGTGGTCGTAGGGCAGGATGTTGGTGAAGCGGTTCTTGGGGCGGTTACAGGGCAGGTCCGCCGCCGTGGTGGGCTGCTCGCGCCCCACGTGCTTGAGCTCCTCGAATTCCTCGCTGAACCTGTTCATATCGAAAAATATTCCTTATAAATAAATATACAAGAATATATTTTATGATTTCGGATATAAATAAATTGAGGTGTTGCTTCTGAAAACAAAGTTTTATTCAGTCCACAAATGTAAAAAACCTCACCTGCAAACAAAGAAACGATATTAAAAGTTTATTTTTCCACAAACTAGGAATAGTATTGTCAAAACACAAAGTAAATTTTATTGACATGTTGTTGTCAAAACATGTCAATAAAATTTACTTTTCTGCATTTTTCTTAACACCACATTCCCATAATCATAACCTCTAAACAAGCTACAGACTTGTGGGGTACATGTATCGTGGCGATGTTAATAAGACGAGACCTTATATTCAACTCTTTTATTATATATTTAATTTGGTTATTTATACGCTACAAAACAATAGTGGAACATTATTTCACAATTGCATTTGTAGCGAATAAATTCAGGTTGCTGATATAGCGGGTTTATAAATAATATAATAAGACTAGTGCAATACCCCTACAGACTAATAAAAGTTTGCCACTCATTTTAAATTATCCGAAGCGTGCTACAAAACTAAAGAAATCTATTTTGTTTACAAATAAAAAAGAACAAAGATTTGGGCTTGCTTACCTGAAGTCGGAGTCGGCGGACATGAGGCGGTAGTGGTCCAGGAAGTCGGAGACGCGCACAGGGCGCGCTGCGGCGGGAGGGGGCACGGGCGCGGGG
>JAKRZM010000341.1:54337-67167 GCA_036379175.1 Heliconius cydno galanthus
CTCTGCCGGGAAGTGCGCCACGCGTGGGGCGCCCCCGTCCGCCGGCGCGTACTCCACGGTCCAGCGCCGCAGCGGGCCGTGAGCGTCGCGCGCGCCCAGGCGCCACTCGAAGGCCAGCTCGGTGGGCGTGGCGTCGGCCAGCGTCAGGGCGGGCGCGGCGGGCGGCGCCTGCAACGTGCGGAAGGAAGCGGAGCGTGCTCGCGACCGCGTGAGTATGGTGGCGGGCGTGCCGGCGCGCACCACCACTGTGAACGTATAGGCGGTGTGTGGGCGCAGGCCGGCCAGCGTCAGCGCGGGCTGGGCGGCAGCGCGCGTCTCCAGCTCGTCGTCGGCCAAGTACTGCACCTCAAAGTCGGTGTAGTCACCAGGCGGCGGCGCCCAGGCCAGCTCCACCTCGCGCGAGCCCACGGCGGTGGCGTTGAGGCCAGCGATGGGGCGCGGGTAGAGGCGCGTGGGGCGTTGCACGGGGTGCGAGGTCACGTTGCGCGACACGGTCCACATGGTGACGTTGTAGAGGCGGCCGGGCACGAGGTCGCGAAACACGACCTGCTGCTGGCCGGGCGCGGGCGCTGAGGGCGGCGCGGCGGGACGCTCCTGCCATCGCGGGGGCTCCCCGCCGCCCTGCAACCCGAAGCGGTACGAGTCGAACTCCGTCACGGAGTCCGGCGTGCGCGTGTAGATCACCTGTACACATATTACGAGATGTACCTATCAGTGTCTTACAAAAAGGTAAAAGGTTGTATAAACTTTAGTGTACTAGGTACCAAACAGCAATGTAACAAGATCAATAACATGCAACCAGATATTCGTATCTCCGGTCAAATTATTCTTCCTTATTATAGGTTTCCTTTGTAACTGTAATATATCATATAACATACAAATAGATTAAAAGTTTGTTTTTAATTAAAGTTATAATATGCACGAATTGTCGTTACCAATAATCGCATTCCTCCGTATACATTTAATGTTATTTAAACATTGTGAATAAGGATGAGGCTGATAAACAGCGATGTAGACAACACGTCTCACAGCATTCGCTGAGCCTCACTCCTTTTACCGTTTTGTTTTATTTTTGAATTTAAAATGGTTACGTCAAAATCATTTCAGTATATCATTTTTGCACATACCAATATAGCGGGTAGCGTGTCGTTGTCGTCGTTGTCGCCGGACTCGTTGACGATAGTCATTTCAGATTGGATCAACGGACCTGCCGGCATTTAACTTAGATCAAGATTAGACTTAGACTTAGATTTAATTTAGAATCAATTATATAAATGTAACAATAAACACATTATAGCACTGTGTTTTTGAACAGATGTTATATTTCGATTTATGAAACAATTATTTCGGAAATAGAAGGGAGTTCTAATAATTATAGATATTGTCCATTAAAACATAAGGTTTATAAACAAATAGACAAGAGGTAGTGTCAGACGTATCAGTATACGTACGAGTGCGCGTGTTCGTCTTGAATAGGTCGCTGGAGAGGTCGTAGGAGTGCGCCGCGATCGATACCTCGTAGCCGCGGCCCGGCAGCAGGTCCTCGAGCAGCGCGCGTCCGCCACCACCGCCCTCACCCGCGCTCACGTTGCGCACGCCGCCCTCGCCGTCCTCGCCCTCGGCCCGCCAGCGCACCTCATACCACTCCACGCGGCCGGCGGGGCGCGGCCACTCCAGCGTGACGTTGCGCGTGTCAGCCAGCAGCGCCACGTCGGACACGGGGCGCGGGCGCACTGTGTGCTCGGCCGTGAGCGGCTGCCCGCTGTCGACGGACTCGCCGGCCGCGTCTTCGCTGGCTGTGTCCAGCTGGATGGTGTAGCGCTCGCCATGCGTCATGTTGGCGATCTCGGCCACGTCGGCCGAGGGCGGCAACGGGTCCAGGCGGCGCCAGGGCGCGCGCGGCGTGCGGTAGCGCAGCCAGTAGGCGCCCACCACGCCGTCACCCACGGGCCCGCGCCAGCGCACTACGGCTGCGTTGGACGAGGCGCGCTCCACCCACACGCGCTGCGCCGGCAGCGGGCGCACGGGCTTCAGCACAGAGTGGCGTTCGCTCACCAGTCCGTTGCTGACGGCGGCCAACTGGATCTCGTACACGGCGCCCGGCACAAGCCCGTCCAGCGTGGCGTTGGTCTCGGCCGTGTCCAGCGTGCGGTAGGGCGCGGCGGGGGAAGAGGCAAGCGGGCGGCGCCGGTAGCGCAGCTCGTAGCGATCCTGACGCGAGTTCACGTCGGAGCTCCAGGCCAGGCGCAGCGCGCGCTGGGCGGGCGCGGCGGCGCGCAGGGCGGGCGCAAGCGGGCGCGTGGCGGCCTGGAACGTGCTGTCGTTGGACTCCACACCACGCGACACCGCCGACACCTGTACGCGTATACGTCGGCTATTGAAGATCTTTTAATACTTCCTTTTATTTAGTAAATATTATTCATATACTTTATTGAGTATTTGATGGTTTAATAAATTAGTTTCATATATCTACATATTAATAGTAAGTAATTGGCACTAATTTGAGCATATAGTAATTACAGTGAATGTGTAGTTGCGCCCGGGCAGCAGCGCCTCCAGCGTGGCGTTAGTGGCGGCCGTGGTGAGGGAGTTGCTATCGTCGCGCGACGGTCCCGTCTCGTGGTACGACACCTGCATGCCGTAGATTAGATTTAAAAATTATTACGCTTTTACTTAAAATAGTTTCCAAAATGTTTCATTTCCATTAATTTTATTATTAAAACTTATTCATTTTCGTTATATTCTAATGTGTAGATTAAGTGTAATTTGATGTGTACCTATCGTTATATATAATTAAGTGATTAATAAGTGCCTTGTACTCGTCCTGCGTGCTGCCGTCGGCGGGGCGCCACCACAGGAATACGCCGCCACCCTCAGCCGTCTCCACGTGGCGGCCCTGCAGCTCCCGCACCGGCAGCGGCCCTGCGCACGCCGTGTTTATTATTTAGGGCTCTTTTCTACCCTTTATCACACAATGTCATATTTCAACAAGCAAGGCTTAGCAAGTGTCGGGTACTCACGCAGCGTGAGGTCGGCGGTGGCGGGCCACGACGTGACCTTGCCGGACATTGTCTTGACGGTGACGGTGTAGGGCGCGCCGGGCTCCAGCCCCTCGAAGGCGCACACGGGCGGCTCGTCGCGCGCGCGCACCTGTGGCGGCAGGCGGCGCGCACCCCCGGCGCCCCCTGCCGCGCCGCCTCCCCCTCCCCCAGCTGCCGCCACGGACACCTGGTACTTCTCGAACTCGCTAAGGTCGGCGGGCGGCAGCCAGGCCACGCGGAAGGAAGTCTCGCGCAGGGCAGCCTCCTGCAGTGTGACGTTACGCGGGCGTAGCGGCACGGTGCGGTACTGTGCGGTGGTGGGCGCGGACAGTTGCGCGTCCGAGACGGTCTGCACGGAGATGTTGTAGGCGCGGCCCGGTACCAGCCCCTTGAAGGCGGCCTGCGCGGGGCCCGGCGGCTCGCCCTCCTTCTCCACGTACAGCTCCGACTCGCGCGCGTCTTTCGGCTCGATCGACACCTGCGTTAAAGGAGTTACTCGCAGGTACAAATATCCAAATGCCACAAAAATTTGGATAAAATGTTAAAAAAAAAAAAAAATTACATATTATTAGGTAAAAAAGTTTACCACATATCAATAAGTTACACCCACACATCATAACTTTACTATAAAGGTACTCGTACAAATAATAATTATTAGACTCCGAAACGAAGGTTTCAGCTGAAACCGAAACTGACCGTCGCGAAGTGTGTCGAGTAAGTTGTGAATTAACGTAATTTCACAAATTATCTGCTGACTTAATTGAAAAAAAAAAACACAAGTGCCACATTAGAACAGATTCTGCACGTAAATCACATAGGGAAAGATTAATAAAGTATAAAAGACGTTACTTAGCATTTTAAAAGTAATTGAAGTTTAAATATCGTAAGTGGTAAAAGAAATAAAGTAGTAAGTTAGACGGTACCATCAAATTATTTTGAAAATATTTAATGGCATCGCATAGCAAAAGTTGATATTCGATTAATATTTGGGCTTAATTAGGTTTCCGCGTTTACCGCCGCGTACAATAATATTAGAAATGAATAATAATATGGCAATGTCCACCGTGGATACTGCTTCTTCGTTATCTTGGTTACAGTTCGGGGATCTTTTCGGGGAAACTGAAGGTTTTGTCTCTGCAATTATGGACGAAGTTAGCAAGACACGGAACTACCAGAGACATATTATGAAAGATGGCACTATCGACATCTATCGGAGATGTCATCGACCTGGGGAGTCCCTCAAACATATTGTCTCTGGTTGTTCTCATCTTGCTAATGGTGAGTATTTGCATAGACACAATCAAGTAGACAAGATAATACACCAGCAACTTGGTCTTCAATATGGCCTTGTGGAATTGGAGGTCGAAAATCCACAAAAAATATAGTCCACCAGCCCATGAGATTACCGCCATGTGGGATGTCAGTAAATACATGTAGCACTCACCCGATAGTGCGTGTAGGCGCCGGGCGGGTAGGGCGGCTGCCACAGTACCAGCAGAGTCGTCTCATTGCGAAACCACACTATGAATTTTCCTGGGGTATTGGGTTCTGTAAATCAAAGAACACAACACATTGTTTATGCTATGCTATAAACAATAACAAATGCGACGCAAGCTCGCATTATAGATGACACGCTGAACATGAAGATAACGAAATTTAATAATACAAAAAACATACAAAAAATCGGAGTATGTGCTGGAATATAACGAAACGTACAATGTTTTCTAAATGAATAAATATCTCTACTGTAACTACGCACTCACCTCAGAATATCCCGCGAACTTATCAGACATGTACAAGAGTTATTTATTTTTATTTAATTTTATTTTCAATTTATTAAGCTTCAATTTAAGTAAAGAATAACAATAATAGGAGGAATGATTAATGAAACAAAAATAAGAGATAAAAAAGAAGTAACTGAATGCTGGTTAATCTTGAAAACCAAAGCATGGATGCCAGTGCCCAGCGTGATGCTGGGCACTGGCGTTGAAAGCAAAACAAACCAAAACAGTAGGTAGTAGGTAGATACACAGGGTGAATAACTTTTTACGTGACCTTCCTCCAGTATCTTTGATATCGTGTTTTCGAAGGTCAATCGAGGTCCCTCCCTACCTCTCTTACCGCTCACTTTTCCATCATAGATCTTTTAAGCCATTCTTGAATCACTCATTCGTTCGACGTGTCGAAACCAGCTGAGCACGTTCTTCTTCATTCTCACCGTGACATCCTCCATGACTCCGCATATCCTACGAAGAAGTCGCATCTCCACGGCATTCATCTTTAAGTCTTCTTCTGTAATAACATGTTTCACTGCCGTATAACAACGTCGGTACCAACACTGCATTGTGTACGGCCAAACTCGCAGCTGTGCTGTGCTGTGTCGCCGTCTCATCAATGCAGCTAAGGCTCCATTAACCCTGTTACCGGCAGCAATACGCCTTTCCACATTCATCTCGTATCTTTCATCTCTTCTGAACATACTTCTCAAGTATACCACCTCATTCACTTGTTCTAATATCTTATCATTCACACTGACATTGCATTCAGTCCTCTCTTCATTTCTTTTAAATACCAGAACCTTTGTCTTACTCGCATTTAGGCTTAGACCATTATTTTCACACCCTTCTTTCAGAGTGGTGACCAATGCCTGCAACTCGTATTCTGATGATGCAATGAGCACTGTATCATCTGCGTACAGCAGGCAGTTCACATTCAAGTCACCTACTTTCACTCCCGTATCACTTTGTTTCACTCCTTGGAGACAGTTATCCAAATACAAATTGGACAACTAAGCTGACATGGCGCAACCTTGTTTAACACCCGATTGGATGTCAAACCAAGGCGACATGCCAGTTCCTACTAGCACGCAGACTGAGTGATCTCTGTAAAGAGTACCCGCTAACAATGTTTGTTTTGTTTGTTGTATTGTTTTGTTTGTTGTATCTCCTATAATTTCGCTCTTACAACTCTTACTTACGCTCTGACAAACGCCTTTCCACAGTCCACAAAAGCACAGAAAAGTTTTTGGTTAACGGCCAAAAATTTTTCCGTCATCATGCGGAGGGAAAAGATCTGATCCATACACCCTCTTCAGGTCTTAAGCCTCCTTGGGCCTCCCAAAACAGCCTTTAAGATCTCACTTGCATTTTTTTTCGTTAATATTTTAGCATAAACTTTACTACCCAAGCTAATCAAACTGATAGCCCTATGGTTTGCGCAGTCTATGGGATCTCGCGCGGGCAGTAGGCAGTACTCCATCTGCTCCCGCTGCCTTACCACATTTGAGACTTCGTATTGCACTCAGTTACTTGAGACTGAGTGCGAAAGTGTGGCTAATATTTTATAAGTTCTAGAAAACATTTTTAAGGTAATTGTGTTGTACAATTGAATAAAAATCAATATATTTTTGTTTTAGCAATATATGAAAGTGAAATTATTGCATTCACAGAACTCGGCCTTAACCAAAAACATTATAAATATTTGTATTACATAGAGCTAAGTGTGGATCCAGAGCACTGCGCCAGTCATCATGGAGTGTGACGGCGTACAGCTGGTACTCACTGGTGGTGAAGTTGTAGGAGGCGTAGGCGGCGCTCTCCTTGTCGTGCAGCAAAGTGACGGCGTGCAGTTGGTAGGTGGCGCCGGGCGACAGGTCGCGCAGCACGTGCGTCCAGTTGCCCGCGCCCTCCACCGTCACGTTGCGCGCCGAGCCCTCCGCGCGCTCCGTCAGCGGGATCACCTGCCGAGGGACGAGTACCATTACACAATAACACTATTACGAGAATACCTTATTTATAATTCATAAAGGAAAGTCGTAGCACAGGGGCACAAGGTTTGCGTTTAAACGCGACTGGTTGTGGGTTCGATCACCACTGGAGGAAATTCAATATTTATTATAATATAAAGGCAAAGCGCGGCGTTGAGTTCCGCTACTCAACACGCAATACCCCCAGAATTCGGCGGAAAACGGGGAATGAAATGTCTTAACACTAAGTTCCTTCTGCCTTGTGTGTGCCTGCTTTGTGCGGGATACAGCGTGAAGCGACGCCCTTACCTCGACACCAGAGCGAAGAAACAGAAATATACATTTAATTTGTTTATAAATCAAAAGTATTAAAAAACAAAAACCTTAAATCGAAATCCAGTGTAATCGCCGTGGGCCGGTGGAGCCCATGATATAGCGGCCTGCTTGTTGGGGAACAACGTCACCGTCAAGTTGGTTGGTGGCTCGGGGGCTGCAACACATTCCACGATTCGAGCAACAACGCCCTCGCGTATAATAGTACGCGTTAGCGTTGCCATGGCAACGTGTATGCCACTTTATAAACATAAAAGTATTATAATGTGTCCGTCTGATAGACGGCCGAGCGTATACAAAACTAGGATACTGAAATTAAAAGAAGTGACAAGATACAATACAATTAATAAAGGAAAAAAATTGAAAAATTATGGGTATTTTTTGTGAAAACTTTACAAGTTATATCTATACTTCATTTTATACAAAATGAGTGTGTCAACTTTTATAACTGTTACTTCCCGTTGACCTATAATTTTGAAATTGGTACGGAGCTCTACGTGGGTGAGTCCGACTCGCATTTGACCGGTTTTTTTAAATCATGCTGAATAAAGTGAGTTTTTTAAGTAAAACATCATAATAAAAATAAACCAGAAAATGTTATTTAACAAAATTAAGTTGTAAGTCTACTATCATGTAAGCTGAAGGCCAACAATTGGTTTTCAAAAACTTACAAAAATCAACCATCGAAACTATTTCAATATCAAAGTTAATTGCAATAAGAAAATACTTATTAGTGGATCATTAACTTGACGTCTTTAAATATGAATCAACAAATTTCGTGATATTAGATAATTACACAAGCAGCAGTTAGTCAGTTAGTATAAAAAATATGCAAACCGGTTATAATCGTCTGGTTCCACGTCAGGAGATCGGCAAAGGTGGCGTTGGAGTAGTAGAGCATGAAGTGGTACTTGGTGCCGGGCAGGCCCTGGAAGTTGATAGTGGAGGCCCGCGCGGGCACGGTGAAGTTGGGCGCGGGCGAGCCCTGCGGGGGCCGGTAGTCGAGCCGGTAGTGCGCGCCCTCCGCGCCCTCCGCCTCCCACCCCGGTATCTCGATCACCAGGTCCGCCGCCCCGCACACACGCATGCCGCATAATACCTGTAGGAAATATTTAAAAAAATAAATTCTCAAATATGAAATTAATATTGGAACAATCCATCTTAAAGTCGAGAATGCTTGAGAACCCGTTTTTATTAATAGATTATAATCTATCTGTATAGATTATAATAATCTATGAATAAAAATGGCTCTCAAGATGGATGAGAGTTGGAAGTGGTTTATAAATACGGGTCTTAGAATGCTCCCATATACTCTGTTAGGTTTCATCTGTCACATATGCAATTAGCAATATATACTATATACGGTGCCAATCACAAATAATCATTTCAATTATTCTCTAATTACAACATAAGTTTTACAGAATTACAAAACTAGTCTCTGTTGTTGGTAGTCCCAGGCGGTATCAGTTAACACTAGGCTAGGCAAAACTAATTTGTCCTGAAATTGAGTTAGGGCAGTAACATGTATATTTTAAAGAGGTTACGTACCATTGTTTGCAATAGATAAACTCAATAACTACTGAAATCACAACTTTGTATTTTAAAAATAATTGTATAGCTCATAGAAAGTCCACAATAGCTAAATACCAGTTAACAAAGAAGAAAAAAGCATTGGGTTAAATGAAAATAGGAACAGGCCATATGTATGTGGCCAGTCATGATGCATAGGTGCAAGTGTGTTTCTGTAAACACAACTAGTTGTGGGTTCCATCCCCACTTGAGGAAATAAAATATTAAAATGTATATTTTCATTTCTTCACTCTGGTATGGAGGTAAAAGCGAGGCGTTGAGCTCCACCACGCAAAACGCAATGCCTTCAGAATTCGGCAGAAAGTGTTGAGGTAGGCTTATGTGTCCATCTATAAGTATATTATAATATTTTTGTAATTGATGAATCTAATAATGTGTAAACTTAAATATTACTGCACAAACTTTTCTCAAAAACTAACATCATTATATTAATAAGCAAACATCAAATCTCTTAAACCTTTGAAATATTTTCAGGTATGACATATTATATCTTAGTAAAAAGCATAAAGTGTGTCATCAAGCACAGTTCCAAATGTTAACTTAAAATATACAAATTAATATTAATCATTAGTACTAATAAACTGAAGATATAGATAGTCAAAAATCCCTTTAAATTCATTATATAGGAGATGTTCCCTTTGTATCATCAAAAAGGACAGTTGGCAGTCGGCACAGTGAACCTACGAGAATTGTGTTGCAGGTTCACACAAAGTCAACACTTCAAAAGTTCATGCAAATATCATAAAGTTCAACAAGATTTAGAAACATTCTATAGAAGTAAATATGTATTTTCATTTTTACATTTAAGAGAAACCATAGTACAAATGAATTATCAGTTTATTTTGATTCCAAAAAATTTATCTCTATTATTAGAAAATATTGTTACATTTATTCTGGAGGATTTTTATGTTCAATAAGTTTTAGCTTACAATTCCTAAAATATTTATATTTTATGTTACTATTATTAATTGAAATGTAGATCGACAAACAGGTTCATAAAGAATGGCGATTGGTGAAACTGTAATCTATTTTTATCTATGAAATAATTAGTACAGTAAGAAAAAGTGAAATGCTCACAACAAAAACAACGAATGCGAGCGCCAGAGCAGTGGAGGCGCGCGTGTGTCCAGCCTTCGCTTGCACAATCGACCTCTTCCACATCATTGAAGGTAAATCTGCGATGTCACATGACACTTTCTCCTCCATATAAACCTGGGTACCATCTTGCAGCAGCATGATTCGTGAAGTATATCGCGTAGGATCGTCATATCATTGCGCTATACGACATTTGCGACGATTATTTCACACTCCGCATGTCCGCAGTAAACTACAATCGCAAACCAACAATCGACTAACAACTAACAAACAACTGTCATATGCCACTTGCCACTTGCCAAGTTGCCAGCCCAACAAGCTGACATTTCAATTTCTAATATATGTGTTAGTAAGAGGGTCTGCACTTGGAAGATATTTTAAAAAAAATGTCTATGGGAACCTTTATTAACCTAATAGAACCCAAAACAATGATTTTTAAAATTTTTGGCTGTTTGTCCGTTTGTCTGTGCGTTTGTTATCGCTAATCCCAGAATTGACTTAACCGATTTAGATGCGGTTGTCACTATTGGATTCTGGCAAGCTTCTGAAAACATATAGGGCTTATTTTATTACAATCGTGTCATAAATAAAAAAGTTATGTTCATTTAAAGTATTTAGTTCGACTAATTTGCTAAATGCCGTCACCGTTATGTTATACAACTGTTTTACTGAATTGACTGAATCTTTAGTTTTCAATTTCTTTATTAATATTTCTATTTCAACTGGGCGTAGCCCCGCATGGGCCCACTAGTAATAAATAATAATAATAAAAGCGTGCAGTACAGTGTAAATTATAATATTTCTTTCTTATTATTTCTATTTCTTTATTTTTATTTTTTATAAAATGTAAATTAAATATAAATAACTAATTACTTAATGCTAAACATTTAACAATATTTAACTAGATAGAACATTTTTATAAGTCAGCCCACCGTATTTAACATTAGAATATATTATCTGGTTGTAGGTAACAAGTTACTATATTTTATAGATATTTTTGCATTTGAGGCAAAGAACGGCGTTGATTTCCGCCACTCAACACGTAATACCTCCAGATCCAGAATTAGGCGAAAAGTGGGGATCGGAGTATCTTAACACTAGGTTCCCTCTGCCTGTGCGGAATTCAGCGTGAAGATGATTTAATTATTTGTATATTATGTATTTGTTCCGTATCAAGGAAAATAGTTTGTTATATTATATTAAGTAAATTCATAAATGGTAAATTCTAATTCGCTTTTTAAATTATTATATGGCAATGGCATAATTGTTAAATATCAATGTCAAGTATGTCAACGTCAAACCTTGTTGTTCAACTTCAAATAATAAATACCGGTTTGTAATAAGTTAACAAGTAATTCACATTTTTATAAAATAAACTAAGTTTGTGAAAGTAATGGCGCCTATTGATGCAGAAACTTGGGCAACAGAAGATACTGTTCGAGTATTGATAGCTTCAGATATTCATTTAGGTTACCTGGAAAATGACGCTGTTCGTGGTGAAGACAGCTTTATTGCGTTTGAAGAAGTCCTATCTTTAGCAGTTGAATATGATGTGGATTTGATATTGCTTGGCGGAGACCTTTTCGATCACGCAAAACCTTCTCCCAGTTGTATGTTTAAGTGTACACAGATTATTAGGAAATATTGTTTTGGAGAAAAGCCTATTAGTATAGAAATTTTATCAGATCAATTTAAAAATTTTTCAAGGAGTGTTAATTATGAAGACCCTAATCTAAACGTTTCATATCCTGTATTGTCAATTCATGGAAACCATGATGATCCAGTGGGTCAAGGTAGTGTAAGCTCCCTCGACATCTTGTCAATAACAGGTCTTGTCAACTATTTCGGTAAATGGACTGATTATACACATGTTCGAATTTCACCAGTTCTGATACAAAAAGGTGAAACTAAATTATCTCTTTATGGTTTGAGTCACTTAAAAGATCAACGTCTGGCAAGATTATTTGCTGAAAAAAAAGTAGAGATGGATCTTGTAGAAGATGAGAATGACTGGTTTAACATCTTAGTATTACATCAAAATAGAGCAGATAGAGGACCTAATAATTTTATATCTGAAAATGTACTGCCCCCCTTTTTAGACCTTGTTGTGTGGGGTCATGAACATGACAGTCAAGTATTTGCTACAAAAGATATTAAAAGAGAAAATGAGAGCTTTCTTGTCCTACAGCCAGGTAGTACTGTGGCCACTTCACTAGCTTCAGGTGAAGCTTTACCCAAACACTGTGTGTTATTGCAATTGCATAGAAAAGAATATATCATAACACCCTTGCCATTAAAAACAGTTCGCCCTTTCATATTTAAGACTATTGTTCTATCTGAGGAAAATCTAGGCAATGAAGGTGTAAATGAAAATGAAAAAGTTCAGATTTTTTTGAAGGAAAAAGTGCATGATGCTATTCAAGAAGCAAGCACATTGCGTAGCAGTGATCCAAGGCAACCAGCACTTCCTCTCATCAGACTTAGCGTATTTTATGAACATGATGGTCAAGATTTTAACCGTGTCAGATTTGGCCAGAATTTTAATGGCCAAGTTGCGAATCCAAACGACGTTTTGATAATGAAGAGGGAAAAGAAAATTCGTGATCGAAAAGGACGAGATACCGTAGAAGTTGACGATATACACATCGGCGAAGTCGCGGCCGAGGCGACCGACGTGGAGACACTGCTGCGCTCGTACTACGAGGCGCAGCCGGCGGAGCGCCGCCTCACTGTGCTGTCGGTGCGCGCCGTCACAGAGGCCGTCCGGGACTTCACCCTCAAGCGCGACGACGACGTGTTCCGCCGCGTGCTGGACGCGCACCGTGCGCGCTGCGTCAGCTTCCTTCTAGAGTCGAACGCGGAAACGCAGGACGAGGTGGAGGTGAAAATGAAGGAGTGCAAGATCGCTTTGGACACGGCGGACGAGGACGGCCTCAAGGACATAATCGCGGGGGCGCAGGCGGCGGCCGTCAAGCAGGAGGCGGTGCTATTGTCCAGCGACGAGGAGGCGCCGACGGGGCGAGGGC
>JAKRZM010000341.1:70678-98182 GCA_036379175.1 Heliconius cydno galanthus
TTATTAGAGTTAATTTATTTTTAATCTTTTAGTTCATTTTATTAATAAACTAGAGGCCCGCTCGCGGTTTCACCCGCGTGAACTATGTTATTATTAATTTCTGTCTCCATGACTACTTCATAGTGACGTCTATGCAAAATTTGGGACTCCTAGCATTTGTAGTAACGAAGTTTCATACAAACTTTCGACCCCAGAAACAACCCCTTAGAAGTCGAATATTGTAAATTCCCGTCTTACGCCCAATATTAATAATGTATCTCCTATCTCCAGTTAACGTCTATCTCGTACTGTCCGACATATCTATCCAATCACTAACCTGCATGCCTACCTCCATCTCTGTCTATTTCAATCTATGGTAGCAATTTTTGGATTAGGATTGGTTATTAACATTGGGCGTTAGCGAGCACCTACGTCCTATAAGTAACTCGTATGCAAAATTAGAGATTCCTAGCACTTGTAGTTTCTCAGATTTCGTGATGAGTGAGATAATAAAAGCTTGTTTTTACAAAAAGGTTTTTTTTCTTTAATTTTATTTTTAACTTTTTAGTATTTTTAACTCAAGATTTTCACTAGTTATATCCACTAGTTAGTTATTTGTAACGATTAACTTATTAACTCACTAACGCGCCGCCGGCGGCTTTGTCCGCTTCAACTACATCATAATTCATTTAATACACAGAATTGACTGACAATTATAATGACTTCTAATATGTTTTTTCACGACGTTGTCGTAATTTCTATAAGGAATGTTGATACTTGATATTTAAAATAATATACATTATTCGATATTAGATCATTGAAATGTAAAGCTAAATATTTATTATACTGTTAGCGCAACTATACTGTTACTCGAAAAGAGGGTAAATATAGGTGAAAAAAAATATATAAAAGAACTGTGTTAATCGAGAGATGCCCGAGCGTCCATCAAAGATCGTACTTATTGTTCAGGGGCGAGGCAAAGTCAAATATACCTATCATTATAAAATAGACCTGAACTGTGACCACCTGCACCGCGTGGAGGTACTCCTAGCTTATGTTATTTTAAATTATTAGGTCAGAATTATTTCATTCAACACTGACCACGCAGAACAACTATTCCGAAGCCAATATATTCATATCTCTTAATATATTCATATCTTTTTATATGGACGGAAAATGCTTGTTATTTTGATCAACTTTTACTAAGACGCTATGTTTATATCTCTTAGAGATTAGACGGACTGCTAGGGTTCCACGTCAGGTACTCCAGACCTTCATTTTTGTTATGTGGGTGGAAACTGTTTGTCATGTTGTTCAATTTTCCCCAAGGCAATATATTTATATCTCTTATAGCTTAGACAGGCTGTTAAGGTTCCACATCAGGTATCCAGATTTTCAAAATAAACTATAGCCTAGATGTTGCCTAAACTTAATAGCTATACAACAAAAAAGTTTAATTCAAATCCGTCCTGCAGTTCCGAAGATTAGCACCTACAAACACACAAATAAACAGACAAACAGACAATTTTTTTTGATAGATTTGGGCTCTATTACTATTCATAAACCCCCCACAATTATTATTTTGTAAATATATGCAATGCATACAGACGCGCCATTTTTACTTTTTTATTATATTGTTAGAAAACGGAAGCGGTTAACTATACGTTTTCAACGTACTCGGATAGAGGTTCCACGTAATTACAATAAGTGACCTGTATCACTCAAGAACAACACTATACCTACACTAGATACCTTCCAATCAGGACTTCCGCCTACAAGTAACTGTGTCCGTTTGACACAATTCCACTGCTTTTATTTTCTTCTTCACCTAAATCCACCCACTTTTAAACGAATATGCTAACAATATGTATAGATTAACCCATTAACGAACCCAAATTTCGGAGTTACAAAATAGCTATGACCACCTTCCAACTCCAACATCAGACCCTGGTTACTATTTAATATCAAGTACTCGTCAAGATGAATCAAACGAGCTCAAACTTGATGGGGTTGCGTCGTATACATACACATACAAACACTACGAGACATACTTTAAAAAAAAATATCAGCAATATAAAAAAACCATGCTCAATCAAAACACGAGTAACTGCACCCACCACACACCACACCACAAGTAATACATATAATACATATTAAAAAAGAATGCACTATTAGCAATATAAAATTAGTGTTTTTTTTTATTTAAAAAAATATTTTTACACACCAGCCAGCTGCCACAATTATATTAAAAAATAAATAAACCAATATTCTATGAACTACCAAAGAAAGGGGTATAAGTGGTAGCGGCCGGCGCGAGTTACCAATATCTGTAAGCAGACCAAGGTGGTAGTCGCTGAGGCGCAGGCCAAGGACGGGCCTCCCCGCGGCCCCCGGAGCCCCCGGGCCCTCGCTCACGCGCTCTGCATAGCGCTGCGCGGCGTGCTCGGTGTTGCGCTTCTCCTGCGAGCGCTTCTCGTTCGCGCGCGCCAACGCCTCCTCCTGCGCACACACCACGGACACTGCACTAACAAGCGAACACTGCAGAACATCGCGCTTTGTAGGCCAAACAAATACTTATTATATGCGACTGGTTGTTGGTTCGACCCCACTCGAGGAAATGAAATATTTATTTAAATTTATATTTCCATTTCTTCACTGAAGCTTCGAGGCAAAGCGGGGCGTCGAGTTCTGAGTGTGTGCGTGCGTGCGTGTGTGTGTGTGTGTGTGTGTGTGCGCGTGTGCGTGCGTATGATGGATCCATCGATATCAAGCTATATGATCAAAAGATTCTCTGTCTCATCATAATCTAAGTTTAATAACCAGTCAGTAAAGTTGGTTTTACGTTGATGTAACGTTAGGGGATATATTTTTAATTCTTTATTTATTTTATTATACAATATGGGACTTTCGGCCCAATAGGTTTTCGGATGTTCGGCAGTTGGAAAACGGGTAGTTCAGATGTCATAACCTTAAATATACATCTCTGTGCTTTTTCTAATGGAAGTAAGATTGATTTAGGTGCACCATCCCATGCCGGTATGCAGTAAGTAAGAATTGATTGTACAAGTGCGAAATACACCATCTTAGCAATTTCTATACTAGCGCTAGATCTTAGCTGCTTGAAAATGTATACTATTTTTCGAATACGGGCACTTAAAGCTAATATATGATTCCTCCAAGTGAGATTCTCATCTATTAGAACTCTAAGGTAATAGTGGAAGATCTATTAACATTACTACAATGGCAGATTGGGCTTAATTCGGGGGAGCATCTATGAGCAATTATAGAAAAAGAAATGGGTGGCAACGAGCGTTTCGGGTCTAGAGTTATAAATTGGGTTTTATCCTCATTTAATGTTAGCCTGTGACAGGACAACCAGCTTATTACGATGGCTAAAGCTTTCTCACTCGGCCCAGCTGTTACCGTACACAAGCAGAGCGGTATTATCTGCATAAGAAATAATTTTGGTATTTGGAACAGAAAGGTTGCAAAGTTGATTAGCGTAGATTAAAAATAAAGTTGGTCCCAATACGCTACCCTGAGGTACTCCAAACGAGACGTTTTCTTCATTGCTAATATTATTATTGTTTACTGCTTGTGTTCTGCCAGATAAATAACTTTTGAAGAGATCTAAGACAATTCCTCTAATGCCAATATTTTCCAATTTGCTGTAACGATTGGTAGTGAGACCGTGTCAAAGGCCTTAGAAATGTCCAAAAATATGGCAAGAGTCTTTTTTCTATTTTTGATATTTTGGGCAACCTCATTAACTAAATTTAAGAGCGCATCCTCGGTTGAGCCATATACTTCTAAAACCATATTGGTTAGGAGAAAGCAAGTTGTATTTATCTAAGTAGGAGACAAGTCTATTATTAATAAGCTTTTCCAAGATCTTAGATAGGGCACTTAGAACAGATATGGGTCTGTTGTTACTGAAGCTGGCCTTACATCCGTTTTTATAAATTGGGTGAACAACAGCCTCTTTAAAAATTTTGGGAAATACCACCTGAGATAAGCAGAGGGTACGTACATTTACCGAAACTTTAAGGATAGAGGACGATATACCATCCCACCCTACCGCGCAATGGCATTTAAGATTGAGTGATCTAATTTCTGAATTATCAGTTTTATTAATAACCATTGAATTAGGTATAACCTGGGAAGCAGTGTAAGATAGGTACATGCTAGGCATCAAAAAAATGCAAAAATAAGACACACAAAAATTAGAAATGTAACAAAATCTACAGATGTAGTAAAAGCACTATAACTAAAATGGAAATGGGCCGGCCATGTAGCTCGTCTACAAGACCATAGATGGACAAAAAAGTTACAGTTTGGCTGGGACTACACGGACACCGTAGAAAAGGGAGACCCCACGCTAGGTGGGAAGACGATATAATTAAGACAGCTGGAATAAACTGGACACAAAAAGCCCAGTCAAGGGAATACTGGGCATCTTTGGAGGAGGCCTTCACCTGCACGGCTTCACTGCAGGGGTTCTCGCATAACATAAATAAACAGAAAGTAAAATACAAATAAATAAATCAAAAATAATAATAACGATAAAAAATATATATATGCATATAATAACTAGAGGATCCGAACGCGGCTACGCCCGCTTGAACTATACGAATATTTATTAAATATATTTATGAAATTATATTCAGTTCTGTATAGAGATGCGTTACGCAAGCTCATTTTGGGTGACGTTTTCTTAAAACAACAAACTTTGCAAGCCGTTGCTTAGCAACGGTCGCATAGCGATGGTTGTTGGTGAATTAATAAGTATTTTAATATATTGGTATATATCGAAAATATTACAAATATGAGAAAAAAAAGTATCCTGTGTTCATCCCGAGACCCTCAAGTATCTCTATATGAGTATTTTAACACAATTAAATTAGCGGTTTGGGCCTGATTGCGTAAAAGACAGACATACATATATATACATAAAATATATAAATAATAATAAGAACTGAGAAAGTAAACTTTACTCATGCAAAAAGAAACTAACAATAATCTACTAACTTCAATACTAACATCTATCAAAAAACTTTGTATTTATATTTTAATGAAATGTACTACTAACTAAAAGTGCAAGAAATTAAAGACCTTTTATTTATTATGTTCCACGCTGTAAGCATCTTGTGAGTAGAGAATTAGCTTTTTTAACTTCACGCAAAAGCCAAAAGTAACCTGCGATTTTAATGTTGTGTATTAATGACTCTACATTCTCATTAATACACTTCCGTTCCCTACTTTCCGCCGAATACTTAAAACATTACGTGTTGAGTAGCAGAACTCAACTCCGCGCTTTGGGTAACTACCCTGAAATGAAGGAGTCAGACCCACTATCTGTCGCATTTACTCTTGTGCCCCTGAGCCACGACTGGCTGGTGAATAGAAATACTCCTTGTTGTAATTAACTATTACCTCAACAAAGTCCCCGGTGAGCCTGGCGAGGTTCTCCCTCAGGTAGGTGTACAGTTGCTCAGCAGCGCGCTGACGGGCAGCCTTCTTAGTGGTGAAGGTGGCCTGTCGCTCATGAAGGCCCAGAGAGGCGCGCATCGTAAAATGGCGCTGGTGCGGCGGGCCTGTATCTCCCACCAGCTTGTACTCGGGCTCGCCTAAACGGTACTCCTCACACAACTCCTTTAGTAGAGCCACGTAGCTTCGAGCACCTACGGTAAGGGTGGCTGGCCCACGGGCTTGACCCGGTTCCTATAATATAATAAATATAATTTCAATTGGGGGTCAACGATGGAAGGCTTGTTCGCAGTGACCCCTGCCAGCCCTTACGAGGGCTGCAACATTCCATCCACCACGTGCACATCTAGAGAGCGCACTGATAGGGCGTCCCCCCAAGGTGACGTGCACCAGTGCGTCCCCGCTGGTGTGTCAAGTGGTGACGAATGCGGCGTTGGGGACCGCTAGGGATAAAGCGTGAAGCTATGTTATGATATGTTATTTCATTGTAAGCAAGTGCTATGCTATGCCTAAAATGGAACATTTAAATTAGTCAAGTTTTTCGCTTGACTGACGACATGGACTTGGTATAGTCCGACAAACGTGTTATTGATAATGGGAAGTACTCGCGTAAAATTGCGCAGAATACGTATGCGCAGAAAACGTTCGATCAGTGTTACCATATTATGTTGTTTTACCCCACGCTTAGCAGATCACATTTGCCTATACGATAATTAAAATATCTGATCATCTTTATGTTGTAGTAAATCATACAAAACGAAAATTTTATGCGGATATCTAAATATCGAAAAATAATCAACTGTTCCATACATCGTTGTCGAGAATAAAATCAAAACTAGCCCGAAAAGTAACATTTTTTTGTAAATAATTAATCAATTCTAAACTCCTGCTTATATAACTAATGGCACATGATATTTATGTGTATATTTATATACTATACACACTTATGTACAACATAAACATTCAGTATGCGTAATACAAGCTTATATACTATGCAATATGGATAAAGAAATATCTGGCAATATTTAAACTTCTTAAAGATTATGTGAAAAAAAAAAATATTGGGTAAATTATTTCAATCAATTTTAAGGTACAATAAAAAAGTAAAAAAAAAAATTAAGTTAAACGGTTTTATATTGCAGATAAATGTAATAAAAACTAAAAAATAATTTCATGGAAGTTATGATTACTAAAATAAAATCGTGGGGCACGACACTTGCTACTTACCACTAGGTGGGTGAGGTCTCATGCCATGTCTTTCGATTGTAGATATTGTACGTGGATACGTAGATATTGGATCGATTTTATTTTAGTAATCATAATTTCCATGAAATTATTTTTTAGCTTTTATTACATTTATCTGCAATATAAAACCGTTTAACTTAAAAAAAAATTTTACTTTTTTATTTTTAAGTTTTTATTTCTCATTCTATTCAATTCGTTGAGTGCCTCATTATTGCAAGGTTAATGGATAATGTTACGGTCGCCCCCCCCAGAGGTCCAATAGAGGGGCAAGGCTATGTACAACAAGATGTGCCTGAATCTTGAGGGGAAAACGCTAACGACATATCATTTTTATCCACCGTAATGCCATACAGTTCTCTGCACGCCTTTTACCTTAACTTGGGTGGTGTACCCCTAGCGACGTATCATTTTTAGCCACACAGTCCTCGACAGGATACCAGATCTTGACTTGGGTGGGAGATTCATATTGTAATTTTGTATAGTATACTATATTATACTTACCAAGCCCTTTATTTTGATACCCATATTGATGGGATTGAAAACTACATTATCCGCCATTTTGTAGCAGTGGCCATCTTTGATTTTGATTTTGTATAGTGCACTGAATTCTATTTGACAAGCCCTTTCATTTGATACCCATATTCACAATAATATTAAATATGGATAACTGTATTGTCACCAGAATCAAAGGCGTATACCAAATTTCAGATCAATCGGTTAACGGGAAGAGGGTTAAATTTCAATTACTAAATTTGACCCACACAAATAAACAACCGGCGTGAGCTAAATAAAACCGTTTATAAAATGAGTGTGGTATCCCTTTGCCACACAAGTTACTGTGCGTCAGTGTGAGCGCTACCACTATATTGTTCAAACAAGAATATAATTAATTGTAAACGAAAATGCCACTCCTTTTAATTTTGTGCTAAAAATAATTTTTTTACAATTTTTTTTGCTTGTATTATTATATTTATTCTTTTATGTAATTCCTTATAATTACTTAGGCCGCTTTTACACCGTTTTTCATTTGTTTCTTTGTTTTCTATTTTTTGTTTCTTTGTTTAAGTTAATTTATGTTTGTTTTTCGTTTTGTGTTTTAGTTAATTAATTTCGTTTTATTATGGTGTAATAAAGTGTTAAAATAAAAATATATAAATAAATACCTTATTAAAATTACTTTTTAAATTTTACTTTTTTATAGAATTTGGATTGAAGAAGATTTGTATGTGGCCCCACTATAATAATTTCAATTCAGTTTTTTATTTAATTATTCAACTTGCTTATCCATAACTTCATTTTGCATGTTGCTCTAACACACTAATTATTATAATATTACTAGATAAATATGCTCTACTACGCCATTTTGTATGATGTTATATTCATATTTCATAGTAATGAACTGACAGCGTTGCGCTCGACTGTACCGTAGTGTAGTAATCAGTGCGGCGTGAGCGGGCTATGTGCCGCGCGTGCTTCTCATATGCAATAACACGTTTGTCGGACTATAATCATCGCATCGTTACCACCGATAATTATATTTTAAAAATCTTGCCGATAGATCAGCAATATGTAAGAAATCACTCTTTTAAATATACATTTTTTACGCAAATTGTGTCCAATTTTGAATATAATTTAACCATTTATTTATTGCAAAAAGGACGATCCGAAGAACCACCTGATGGTAAGCGGAAAGTGCCTAAAAAACGACGATTGAAAGCTCCCAAATCATAACCCTCAGGAAACACCTCAACAGGAAGGTCATTCCATTGTTCGCACGTATAGTAGTAAGCCGATGTTCTGATCTGTTCAGGTCCCCGAGTTTTTTTGAAGCCAACTTGGCTTTGCTCTCTAAATGACAATTAAACTGGACTTAATTCGATATGTCGACCCCAAGACTACTATTAGTACAGAGGGAAATTGATATGCAGAATAATCAGTGTGGACTATAGCGCTGAACCTTGGGACCCCTCCAGCTTTAATGGACTTGGTTTCGGAACATACCCATCGATAACGATCTTCATGCGCTGTCCATCAAGAAAACTGGTCACCCAATTGTATAATCTCCAGGGAAGCCCATAAGATGGCAACTTTGATAAAAGAGCTTTGTGATAAATCCTATCAAAGTCCTTTGCAATGTTGATAATATAAAGTTAAATTAAAACTGTATAAATAATTAAATTTTACAGCTAATAATACAGCTTCAGGCTGTATGTATGACACTTCCTGTGCCTACCCAGCAGCTATAATACCCCCTGTGGCACAGTGGCACAAGCATGTGAAACGCGACAGCTTGTGGGAATCCCACTAGAGGACATTAAATATTGAAAATTTTCATTTCTTTGCTCTGGTAGCGAATGACAGTGTCTACTAATAAATTCACAGGTTCCCCGTATATACATATGTATGTTTTCCACACGGATACAGCGTGAAGCTAAAAGAAGTTCATCCAAATAAAGTGAAAATTTCGATTTCAAATTTAGTATTTAAATTCCACCTGAAAATTATTCGAAGATATTTTGAAGTATAAAATTACAAATCAAAATGCATAATAACAAAGAAAATATCATAATAATAGTTAATTTGAGGAACAGAAATTATACAAATATGTAATGTAATTGTAAATACAAATGTTATTGTAGTTTTAAATAAATACCAAAGCAGGATTGTTGGACGGCGACGGCGGCGACACTGGTCTCTCTGACGGAGCAGCAAACGGTGGTGGTACGGACAAGCCTCTTGAACTCAACTGCATTAACATTTTTTTTGCAGCTTCCTGTTTTGCTTCTTTTTTGGAACCTGCCTGTCCGGTCACAGACACGTCTTGACAGACACATCTGTACTCAAATGTGGCCTGGTGTTGTGGCCCCGACTGTTGAGTGAAAATAAAACATAAATCTATAATCACTGCTATCTTTATATTTGAAACCTATAATAGACAGTCAAGTGAGCTTTTATATCCAAGAATACGGAATGCACGTGGGTATCATGAAGAAACTTTTTTTTTCTTCAAATAAAGAGAAGTAAAAGTAGAACACAGATAGATCGGATGAAGTACCGTTATAAAAGGAGAGCCCACTATGCTAAATCGGGATTTACTCGAGCGTCATAGAGACCTATTGGGTTGCGAAGCTTAGATGATAAAAAGAATAAAAATGTCATATAATATATATCTTATCATATTATTTGATTGATTGATTAATTTTCAAGTGTAAAAAAAAACTGTTGCATGGATATGTCCATGGTCCATGTCCATCATCCATGTCCTGCGTATTCTTAAAAATGTAATTATATTAATCTAATTGTTTCCATGATGAAGATGAGAGGTCGTATGAAAGGGTTAAAATTAAATAAATAAATAAAAAAATGATCGGGTTTCTGAGGGATCGTCAGATGATTGACCCATCGGATTGGTCTAGGTGGTTATGAGGGGTCCTAAAATAATCCGTAAATAATATATTAAAGATTAAAGCTTGATAGTTTGACGTCTTTTTCCCCAATCTTAAACAACCTTTAGGACGTCTGGTAGGAGTAAAGGCCCACGTAAAGGGTCCGGGTAATAATAAATATACATTTATTAAGAGCACAGACGATTCCCCCTGTATAATATGTTTATAAAAATTTAAAAATAATTATTTTTTATCACTTAATACCTGTGATATGCACTCGTACTCTGGAGGATGACCTATTTTTTTTACCATCATCTCGTGTAGTACTGTCACCGCAGTTTTCATATTATCTTCTTTTTACAATTGAGTATACAGTTAATTAGCGCAAAATATCAATGTCATATATATAGTAGAAACAACACAAATATATGAAGCAGTAAATTTTGTAGAATACTATGAACTGATATAGATAATTATGGTAGTGGATGGACTGGTTCAAATACTGAAACAAACAAACACATTGAGAACAAGTATGATGATATTTTATGATAATGATATTTTAACAACTATAACTTAATGTTATTAGCTACAATAAACTTCACTAACATATGTATAAAAGGATTAAAAACTAAACTAGGGTCTTTTTCCAAGCCACAATAACAAAATTATCAATAAAAGTTAATGCCTCAGACCTGAGAAGAACTGGCGCAAGAAACTCAGCGGGATATTTTTTTAAATCAATTTTATACAATATATATATAATTATTTGTGACAATGATACCTTTGTAACAAACTGGACAGAGCATTTCATTCCCAAGGCATGTTATCATTTATAAAATCATTAATTTGGTAATAATACACAAAACGTCTTTACACAATTTTTTAAAATCGTGATATAGAAAATTCTCTGACGTTTTCTGGGATCCTATTGTAAAAGCGTATACATTGTCCCATAAAAGAATTACGGATTCGATGTAGTTACAGGAGCACTAAGGTTATGCCTAATCCTGGTATTAAAGTTATGAACATCACCAATTTTGGTAAAATTATTAATGTTTCTTTTAACATACATAACATTTTGAAACATATTGAAATGCAACTGTCAGTATATTCATTTCTTTAAACTTTTGCCTTAAGGATTCTTTTATATAACTGCCACTATTGCGGCGGCCATCTTGGATTTATTTCATAGTGTAATGTATTCTTCTAGTCAACTCCTTTCATTCGATATCCATATTGAAAATTATTTAAAAAATATGTAGTCTGCCATTTTGTTGTGGAGGCCACTTTGGATTTTGACAATATTTTATATGATTGTAATTAAAGCAATAATAAAAGAAAAAACCAGACAAGCGCGAGTCAGGCTCGCCCACTAAGGGTTCCGTACGATTAGTGCGTCATAAGAATGATTAAAATATATATGTGCGCACAAAGCCCTTTCATCTGATACCTAACTTCCATAATACTGGGTTAATTTTTTTAAATGTAAATGTGTGTAACTAAGTGCATTATAGAACATATAAATCTTTTTCGGTTTTACCGGTTGTGTTTCGAGTCAGACGTGAAGACGAACGCTCTTGCGAAATATTTCGATAAAAATGAAAATCAGTAGTCATCCAGTGCTCCGAAAAATAAAATATTTCCAAAAAGAAAATTCGAATCAATTCGTAAAAAAAATTGGCGACATTACTACGGGGTAGAAACAAAAAACTAAAAATCATAAATAACGAATAGATGTCATTTTGACAAACTGCTACCAACCTAACTATTGAAAAACGCGTTTGGAAGCTCCCTATACTCGATTCACGAAGGCGTGAGATAAAAGGTAAACATGTCAAAAAAGATTCTTTTACATGATAGGTGTGATGGACTTTTATATTAATTTTAAAAATTATTTATCTATGTATGTATGGAATTAATATACTAATTGTATTAAAGATAGCCTAGATAAGACTATTCAAAAGCGTTCGATATCATTACAAATTCCTCCATATGGAATTCACTGAAAAATAACGACATAGAAGAAAAATATACAAATATAATAAAACAAATATATACCATAAGTGTAAGTCGAATACAAAGGAGAACAGTTTCCCATAGAAAGAGGTGTAAAGCAAGGAGACTTGTTTTCACCTTAGTTATTTATAGCAGTTCTTCAAGACATATTTCAAAACATGAACTGGAAACATAAAGGGATCTGGATACTTAATAGACATCTAACACATTTAAGATTTGCTGATGATATAAAACTCTTTAGTGAAACACCGACAGAATTAGAAACAATGCTTCAGAATCTTGTCAGAGAAAGTAAAATAGCAGGACTCGAAATAAATGCCCGAGAAACTAAGATAATAACCAATAGCATCCTAACTCCCATTAATAGAAAAGGCAACAAGATAGAAATGTCACTGAATATGTTTGTCATTTGACAAAAACAGAAATGAGAAAGAAGTTAACAGTCCTGGAATAATTTCTGGAGTGAGTCAAAATCACATAAAGGTAAGTATTACGCCTTTATTCAACCTGATATTCCTAGGCGACCTTGGTTTTATTCTCAAAGGCTTATTGAACGGAGGATTATTACAACAATCTGTCGCTTGCGTTTTGGGCATGCTTCTACTCCTGTACATCTAGCTAAGATCAGGGTCAGGGACCACTCATTGTGTGAATGTGGCCTGGACGACCGCTCCCCTTCCCACATCCTTTTCTCTTGTCCTAAGTTAACTCATCCTTTATATGATGTCCTTCTTCATAAAGTCCCTCGTCTCTTAAATGTTCAGTGTTTGTGTTTAGTCCTTTATGTAAATTTTTATGTAAATACATTAAACTTAACAAAATAAAACTTTAAATTAACACCCATGTAAAATATTAATTATTACTAATCTAATGTGTTGTGTATATATTGTAAATTTGTGTTTGTTTTGTTTTAGGTGAAGGCTGGACTTACATTGGATCTTTTATTTTTTACATGTATTCTATAATTGTGTATATTTATCTTTTTTATTACCGGTCAATTTCTTTTGTGTGTTTTCCATACAATGTGACATTGGCGAAATGAATTGTGCTCAACTGGCACGCTCGAAACCCGATATATCAAGAATTCAATTGAATTCAAGAAGTTAACAGAAGAATAAATATATCATGGAAAAAATATTGGGCACAAAGGGAAATTCTAAAAGGAAATTACAGTCTAAAACTGAAAAAAAAATTTATGGATTCATGTATCCTACCATCCTTAACATAGGTTACCAGCATAGGCTGGTCAGACATGGACATTCTCCAATAAGATTAAGAACAACATACTATCTTGCCAGCATACAATGGAAAGAAGTATCCTGAATCTAAGAATAGATAGAATACGTAACATAGACATATGCAACAAAACTAAGTTTAAGGATACTCTGCAACATGCCATGACACTAAAATGGAGGTGGGCCGGCCACCTAGCTAGATACCAGGACAACAGATGGACACTGCAAACAATAAAGTGGCTTGGCCCCTCTGGGAAAAGACAAAGGGGACATCAATGGATACGATAGGTTGACGAAATCATTAAAAT
The DNA here is from genome assembly GCA_036379175.1 of Heliconius cydno galanthus. Lineage (NCBI taxonomy): Eukaryota > Metazoa > Arthropoda > Insecta > Lepidoptera > Nymphalidae > Heliconius > Heliconius cydno. The sequence continues at coordinate 84,335 of JAKRZM010000341.1, forward strand.
AGCTGGTACCAATTGGATTACCAAAGCTCAGAATACATCAACATGGAGAAAGATGGAGGAGGCTTTTTAGACTAGAGGGGCTTTACAGTAAACAACAAATAACCAACAACATCATAATATAAACACTTACTTACTGTAGAGATGATCAAAGCTTAATTAAATAATAAAAAATCTTTTTGGGTAACACTTGTCCTTTAAAAGTTTAGGATTCCGAAATGGGTACAAATCCAATTTATAGTCCCATCAATAATTTATTTACGATTCAGTAAATTTTGGTTATTATTATGACGTTTCCTTGAAACAAAACTAGGAGCAAAAAGATCAGAATTGAGTGTATAAACCCGGTTCCGGCTTATTATCCATTTCTCCTGCCGAGTATGACACAAGAGAAAAAAAATAATATAATAACATAAATATTATAACATTAACAACTTACCTGAACTACTATTTATAATACGTATTACATAAAAAAATAATAGTAATAAATATGAAACAAAGATTTATATAAAATACAATTGACAACCAATGAAAAATAAAAAACACAAGGTTTCCCAAGGTGTGTGTATGCAACATCAAACGAAATCTGACAGCTGACAGTCTTCAGAGCGCGCCCAACATTGACAATATCAATTAGATTTTGCAGCGATGTACCGAGTTACGGACTGAACGCTATCGAGTTATCGACTTTCATTTTTTTTTTGTCTATTGATGTTAAGTCAGAAAAAAATAAAACAAAATATGTTTGAATGTCTTCTCTTGAACTGCTATAATTGTTGTACAAGAAAAAATGTTATTTTCTATATTATAAATGTTGTTATTAATGGTATAAAATAATTTAACTAAACTAAGCTTCACGCTGTATCCCTAGTAGGGTAGTCAGAGAGAACGGAGCGCCAAACGCTACCGTCTTAACGCTACGGTCTATGGTACGGTACATCTATTAGGAATAAGTGATTGATTGATTTCTCGATATATGGCGTTTCGAGCGTGCCAGTAAGGAATAAGTGTCGTTCATTGGAAAGTATAATTGATTAAAATAAACATTTAAATCTTGTAATGTTCTCTTGTTCTTCAAATATAAATTTAAAAAAAATGTCTCCAGAATTCGAAGGAAAGTAGGGAGCGGAGTGCCTTAACATTAGACTAACTCTGCCTGCCCTAAATATATTCGGGATACAGTGGATTTTTTCATTATCATTACACAAAATAGGCAAGCGCTGTCCGAATAGCCAGCTCCCGTATGGGAATCCCTCCATATATTCCAAATTCTGTTGATTAAGGCTGATTAAAAACTATTAATACAATTATATTTATAGAATTTGATTAGAACGAGTCAAACCAAGCACGTATTTTATTTCACAAACCATAATATTCACACGCATAATGTGGCATCAGAACATTAGCTTTACATTTTCTATTTTTCTATTCAACCCCCCCTCCCACACCGCGTTTCTATTGACCCCACAGTGAGTCTTAATAGAAACTACACATATTTTTGTATTTTTTAATAAATAGTTAGTATAAAAATATATTTTAATGCATGATAAATATAAAACCAATATTTCATCAGTATACATCAATTTTTTATATTTAAACAATGCTCCTGGCACTGCTTCTACCCACCTTATGTTACTGTACTGTACTTGTCCGCAAGTAAAAATATTGGTATATGAAACGTCTTGAAATAGGTACTGAATTATTGTTTTTTTTTATTTGGAACGAATAAAAATCAATAATTAATATTAATTTGTCTAAGGAATCGAGTGACAAATCAAATCGATTACTTAAACTCTTTACTATGACATACAGTTATAACTATAAGAATGCCATTTGAAGTGAAAGTCCGGTAATTTACCCTTCGTTGCGATTGGTAATTGTGCCAGAAAAAATATAATATTATAAAAAAGTTTAAAAAATATAATAAAAGTTTAGTATATTTACATTGGAGATATGAAACGAATATGTGGTAGCTATCTATATCCGACCGAATGTTGTTATTTTAAAGGAGTCCTAAAGGATATCATATTAAGATGCAAAATAAATAAACAAACATTACAATTACACATATTGTATTGTTTTTGTTTTTAAAATTCTTTATTAATAAATAAGTAAGATAACAAACATAACTTAAGGTAGAAAATATGTTCTTAACATCATTTAAAAGAATAGGTACTTTATCAGGCTGATAAGGCGCCTCCAAAAGTTTACAAACTGTAGGTTAAACAACTTATTAAACAAAGTAGTTAAGATTCAAACGAGTTGTATGTTATGTATTCCATTCGATATTTTGGGTGAAATATCGCTCTAAAACTGACAATGACGGTAATTAATAAATAAAAACTAGTTAACAAAGTTAGGCTCAGTTACGACTAGTAACGAAGCCGCGAGTAGACCTCCCGCGTCCCCCCCGTACAGTCGTACTAGGGCGACAGCGGGGGGCGCGTTTGAGACGCACGGAAACAGAACGTGGTGATGGGGCAAGCGGTAAGTGCCATATCTATCGATTTATTTTAAATCTCATATTTTCGTTCGGCCTATTGTCGAAATTAAATTATTTATATGTGTACGAGATAATTCGTAAAATTTATGAGTTAATTTAAATATGAATTCACGTAATGTAGGATAATTAAGTTTTTTATGTAATTTAATTAAATTAGTTTTAAGTGGCGTATTATAAGCTATTTTTAATGCTTTATTTTGGATGGTTTGGAGAAAATTTAGGTTAGTGAGACAAGTGCTACTCCATACAGGACAAGCATACGTAACGCGTGGGCGTACTAAACTAGTATAAATACGTAATTTTATACGCGGGCTGAGGTTACTCCTTCTATTTAGTACTGGGCTAAGTAAGCCAAGCGACTGTATCCCTTTGGTTCTAAGATGGGCTATTTGTTTAGTCCATTTGAGTTTCCTATCCAGGTAACGTACATGACTAGACCATGGTATTTTATGGTTTAAAATTTGCAGTTTCCTCTTTGGACACGTCCGTTGGCGTCTGAATAATATCGCTTCTGTTTTAGTTTCGTTAAGCTTCAGTTTCCAGTTTGTAAAGTATGCATGCAACATATCCAGGGACAATTGTAAGCGACTTATAATAAGATCCAAATCCGAAGCGGAGCTGTATAGGCAGTGTCGTCGGCAAAACAAGCCAGGTGAGTACGAACCTGGATAGGTATATTCTATTCTATTTAGGTAAATCAAAAAGAGATAAGGGCCAAGTATAGACCCCTGAGGCAAGCAAGCTGGCACTGTCTGCCATGAGGATTTCGTATTTTGAATGTGGACCCGAAATTTACGGTTGCTAAGGTAAGATTCAATTATCTTAATCAAGAAAAGTGGAATCTTAGCTGATTTGAGTTTATGCAGTAGGTCCTCATGCCAGACAGCGTCAAAGGCTTTTCCAATGTCCAATAGGAACATCCCAATAGATTCACGGAGGTGTAGATGATGAGCTATATGTTCAGACACTCGAACCAATTGTTGAGCAGTAGAGTCCAGAGCACGAAAGCCAAATTGCTCACCTATGAGCAAGTGATTCGAGGATGACAACAGCCGCCTATACATGTGGGTCCCATCCTGTTTAATATCTAGAATGATGGGAGGTATATGACTACTTTTCTTGATTGTAGTTGAAGCTTCCTTGAACTAATTGGTAGTTTCATTATCTTGACTTCCTGGGTCTCCATCTAACGGGAGTACATTGCGAACTTGCTCGGATCACGAAGTACCGCTATGCGTTTTGCAGTTCGCCGATCTTTTAGAGCTTAAACTCTCAGTAGAGGGAGATTTTACTAAAAACCGATCCATAATATCGATAATTGGTCGATAAGATTTTTATCGATGGCGTATCCATACATCACTAGATCAGTGAATATCATAACGTACGTGCACCAACGTCGGACGCTGAACGCGGAGTGTGTAGTGAACGTGGAAACAAACATTACAATTACACATATTGTATAAATATTCTTTTTGTTGCCACCAAGTAATGTATTACACAATAACTTACTTACTCCAACTTAGTTTGACTATTGTTAAGCACCCACGACTCTAATAAAACATATTTTCATTTTGTTGTTGATGTTTTTATTTCACAGCAATATTAAGCCCGTCGTGGCGAAGAGGACCAAGATCACCACTCGAGGGAATGAATTATTATTTATTAATAATTTAATTTCTCCGCTTTGGCGCCAAGGCAAAACCTCCCAGCTTAAGAAATTAATAGTAAAATGATAGCAAATGTTGCTAAGACACAGACAGATATCGAATGTTTCATTCAAGTGAGGTTTTTTGATTGGTGTGATATTCCGATCATTTCTCTGTGTATTGTAATATTTTTATATATTAGTTAAGACTTAATATATAACTATGACATTTTATCATATCAGCATACGGTGATAATTTATATACATAAATTTTAAAGTTTTATAGGTAATAATTATTAGGTACTTCATCGTTTTATAAATTTTATTATTCCCTAGCGTACGCGCGCAGCTTCGGTTGCTTATTTGCACCCTTAAGGGTGAGTTCTAATAAACCATGAAACACGTGTTCAATGAAATATTTTAAAGAGTCTGATTTTCAAATTTCATAAAAATCGGTGCCGATTTAAATCTTTTTCCATACAAACTTTATTTCATCCCTTTAGGATTAAAATTTTTCAAAATCCCTTCTTAGTGGATGTCCAAATTACGAACATAAACATTTGTCCAAATTTCTCGTTTCTACTGTAAGGGTATTGCACTAGTCTTATTATTTATAAACACGCTATATCAGCAACCTGAATTTATTCGCTACAAATGCAATTGTGAAATAATGTTCCACTATTGTTTTGTAGCGTATAAATAACCAAATTAAATATATAATAAAAGAGTTGAATATAAGGTCTCGTCTTAGTAACATCGCCCCGATACTGTAGCCCACACTACCATCAGTGGTTACGGCTAACTTTATGTGTTATATTATTATTTATTTATTTTCATATATGAAGAGTTTAGTTTCAAAACCCGCCAAAACGATATTTGACTAAAAACATTGTTTCGCTTGAATATGAGGCGTCATCATTTATTTTTTCTTGTTAGTCTAAAAATTATAAACAAATGCCGCTAAAATCTTAGTAAATCAGCTTACAAAAGTTACAGTTTGTTGCAAATACCGCTAAAATACATCCAATGCGTTTCAAATTCCGCTAAATCCAAATCGACCAATCACAGCAAGGAGTTTGCATCACGTGACACAACAAACACTATGGCGGTGTAGTTAAAAACGTGAAGAAGTGCTGTTAGTTTTTTATGTTTATTTTAAATAACAAATGAATGACTTACCACAATTTGTTACTAAATGTGATCCTAAACATGCCAGAAAGAGAAAAAGTGATGGATCAACATGGAAACGCATTGCAGAGCAAAACAAAAGGTACGTAAAATTTTGTATTAAACTACATGTTAAAGTGAAGGGGATGGTGTTATGCAAAATGTTATCAAAAAATCTTTAGTTTTATAAAACTAGTTCGTTATTTTGTTAACTGTAAATTAAAACTATTCGGGGTCCATTTTCTTCTAATTTGTCCTTACATCTGGGGAAACGTAATGGAGATTTTTGTGTAGGTATTTAAAAGGTAGGTTACTTATTGCTTATGTTATGTTGTAATATCCAAGTAATAAAAAAAATGCTTTATTATCTACTATCTACTATTATCTATATATATTGGAAAAAAAACCTTATATTAACCAGAAGTCAGTATAATGCTACGTTTTCATTGAGGCAAAACGAAGCGGAGCACAATACGCGAAATCTTATCCTTGCTCTTGCGTTTGGTTGTTTTAATGTAAAAATATTGTTTCAGCTATGAAAGTAAAGGTTTACCGAAGTTCCCGCAATGCAATCATAACCAAAAATCTTTCAGATGCGCTAAATTAACTTACCAGGAAATAAGCAGATTTCATAGAATTTTTTATAAATGTACGACTAAAATTTCTCAAGATCATTTCATTTTAAAATACTGCAACGTAAAAAAAGCTTTTAACAAAAAAGAAAATTCTAAAAGAAACATTGCTACTAAATATTATGTCATTGGAAATCATAGTCAAATGATACCAGTTTGCCAAAAAACGTTCTTGGATGCTCTTCTGGTTAAAAAAGATAGAATTAAGGGTATTATGAGAAGATTTTATGAAAGTGGAGGGAATCATCCAGAAGAAAAGATAGGATTTAATTAATAAACAATGTTCAAATTTTAACCTCTACTAATATTTCCATGTTCCTAGAATCTTATAAATGTACCTAAATTGTTTCATTAACATTTCACTATTCATCTATATTATATTATTATATATATAAAATCGAAAGGTCACTCACTCATCACGAAATCTCAGAAACTACAAGTGCTAGGAATCTCAAATTTTGCATAGGAGTTACTTATAGGACGTAGGTGCTCGCTAAGACGGGAATTTGCAATATTCGACTTCTAAGGGGTTGTTTTTGGGGTCGAAAGTTTGTATGAAACTTCGTTACTACAAATGCTAGGAGTCTCAAATTTTGCATAGACGTCACTAGGACGTAGTCATGGAGACAGAAAATAATAATAACATAGTTCACGCGGGTGTAACCGCGAGCGGGCCGCTAGTTACTCAATAAAACCATCCACATGTCAAAATCTTTCAATTGCAAATCCCGCTAAAACAAACAGTGTTTATATCAAACCCCACTAAAATCAAATGTATGCTTCAAAATCCACTAAAACCAAGATTGTAATGGTTATTTTTATTGTTCTCCTCGGAGACTATGTTCTTTAGTATTGCCAGTCTTAATATAAAGCTGTCTCTGTATTTTTTGAAAAATATTATACACAATAATTATTTTAAAAGTTTTTTACGTTTTACCGATATTTAATGATAAGTGTTATAGCGGAGTTTGAAATTAAACTCCTCATATATCGAGTAACATGACCCATTTTGTGAGTAACAATGAAATCTTAATATCTATGTTAGTATTTATTATTTAAGTTGCTTCTCCATCCCATTCGAGATGGCGCAACAATGGTTTACATATATACAGTCTAATCTATCAGACATCATATTTAGGATGCTGTTGGTGCTACCAACCCTGCTAACCCTGACACACTACAGAAACGAGGTAGCCTCAGCAGCACCCTAAATGCGTCATTGTATTGATCCCGAAGGACGCTGTAAGATATTTGTGAATACCTGACCCACGGACTCGATAAATAGAAACTAATGCAGTAGGCTCTAAACAATGTTATTTTAACTCTAGTCGAGCAACGTGCCAATTTGCGAGCCAGCATATTCACCCTCACTGACAACGCCCTCCGTTCTCTTTCAATATCAGCATCGTCTTTGAGGCCTGGTGTCAACACATTGGTACACTCGTTTGAGACTATTATCGTTAAGCAAAATTAACGGTGTTATATTTGGTGCTTTACCCCCCGCCCCAAAGACCATCATTACACTTTTTCATTCACTGTAGATCAACACCTTCGAGATGAGTGTAGCCAGAGAGATTGGCCGATAGTTGACCTTATCAGCTAGATCGCCTGTTTTGTTTTTCGCAATAGGCACAACGATCGTCCTCATCATCTCTGTCGGCATGTAACTATGACTCAAACATATTTTATAAAACTTAGCAAGAATTTCTGACAGACGTGGGCCGGCATATTTAAGATGCTCAATGCTGAGACCATCATGTTCTGGAGATTTGCCTTTTGTCATATGTATAGGTCAAGCTGTTACTGGGATGCATCAGCCCAGAGATGAGAACAGTACTCCACATGAGGCGGAACCTGGGCTCGGCGAACCGAAAGTATCAGCACATTGGGTCTTAGCGTTATCCCTTATTAGGGGAGTGTTTTGGAAGACTGACGACACCGCAAATGGGGTATAATTTTAATGGGGTTTAGTGGTTAATGCGCAAACTCGTGTCTTTTTGGGGTTCAATTGAATCAAGTTCCTATCAACCCACTAGGAAACATGTCATTAATCAATCGGTCATCCTTCAGATAAACCAAGAGCTGGCTTTTTATAATGCTCTCCGTCACTTTCGAGAACAGGGAGGTGATAGCAATAGGCCTGGAGTGGATCAGAAAGTTTGAGATCGGGTGGATAAGAGCGCTCTTTTAAGAGTCTAGGACTACGCCGACTCAGTAGACTCAGTGGCGAAAAAATCACGTTAGCACCGCTGTCAGCTCAGGAGCATATGAACGGAGCAGTAAACAAGAGATGCCTTCTGGCCCGCTCGACTTGTGATTATCCAAAGAGGACAGAGATCGTCTAATAGCTTTTAGGTTGAAGTAACCTTTAGGAATTGAGCTCTGGCACCGCAAAATGGTTGGCGGCGTTATTCTTCGGTCACCCATTTTTTTCTTTCACGGGGGGAAATCCTCGTGGACTACCTCCGCCTGGGGAAGGCGGAGGGGCGTGCCGGACTCTTACCGGCTAAAACCACCCCGGTATCTCCTCGCACGGGAGCGCGGGGCCAAAAGGGAGTCCAAATTCATCCGCAGCCCCACACTAGTGCTGGCCAGGTCTGTCTGGGCCTCGTCTCCTGTGCGGGGTAGTGAGACCTCGTGCATCGTCTCAAAGGCGCGCGCGGGTCTGTCAAATAGGGAGGCGGGGATTTCCCTAAGTCCCTCGCCCCTGGACCCATTCATGGGGGCCGGAAAAGAGCGTTGCACCCGGTGCGCCTTCTGCGGCCGGGGAAGGAAGCTTTTTTTTTCTTTTTTCTGAAATTAACAGATATAAAACATGTACATCGACTCCGCCAAACCATTTAAATGGTTTACCGACGGACAAAGCTCTCTTTTACAGATTTAGAACTTAAACTAAAATACAATGATTAAAAACAAGGTTTTAACCTACAAGCTAAATTATACTGTACTTATATAAAACATTTTATATTTAACAAACATTAAAGATTAATTTTACTAAAAGTGGGTAAGCAAAAATATTTTTTATAATATTCGTTGTTGATGCCGAGTTACGAGTATAATGTGCGTTATTGCGGCAAGGCTATTATTATAAGTTTTATTACATTTAATCTATAAGTTTTTTTTTTTTTTTGTATTTTAATAATTCTACTCTATACAACATATTTTTTATTAAGTTATAGATTTTTTGAAATATATTTACAATGGTAATTTAAACTCTTTTGGCATTAGTATATTTTTTAGTTTACATTTCACAATATTTAATTGTTTTGCAGTATCTTTTATCTCTGATGGCAAAGAGTTAAGTATTTTTGGAACTGTCCATTCTTTTGTACGTTTGCCATAAAAATTATTTACTTTAGGTATTTTATATAGAGGATTGTTTATATTTCTACGTGTCATATGCTCACTATTTATTTTGTTTTTAAATTCTGTGCTCCTAAACTCTGATAAGAATATGCCTAATACTATTTTATTTCTATTGGAAGAAGTTTACATTTTTCAAATAAAAGTCATTATCTATTTTCTCTTTGTCAAAATTACATCTCCTTCTCCCGTTCCGCAGTTTCCTTTTGCGACATCACGTCCTCGCAAAAGGATGCCACCGCTTCCCACGACTCCGCGCTACCAACCATCCTTCGCACTACGGCAGGCAGCTACAGATCGCCTTCTACTTCATTTATGAGAACACGACGTTGCTCCTCCCAAGCTATACACTCGGCGAGCGTGTGTTGCGCCTCCCCGCAATGGGCACAGTGGTGACACCGAGCGTCCGGCTCCCTGTCTATACGGCGCAGGTACTTCCCGAAGCAGAATTCTTCGGTCACCCAAAACCAAGTTCGAGGCAAATAGACCAAGATGTCATTTAATGTGTGTATTGGCGAAAGCAAAAGTTTGCTAAAGTTACCGAGTGCTGCCTTTGAGGGCGCCCAAAAGTGATGAATTCCGGACGTGGAGCTATCAAGGTTCTCGCCGATTTTGGCGATACACCCTGAACTTCCTCTGGTAAGTTGCCGGTTAAAGTACTTAGAGGCTCGACTATACTACTACTTCAGGAATTCACATTTGGATCCTTAGTAACTAGTGCCTCTGCCCAGATTTGATATGCCTCGTGGTTGCTAAAGGCAGCAAGTTTGCAATACGTATCAAACCAAGGCTGTGATTTGTCGCCGATTGGCACTATAGTGCTAAGAATATAAAGTTCCAAAGCCCTGCAGGACCACATCGGCAACGGCAGCGGCACAGGTATCGGGATCGTCGGAAGAGAAGCAAACCGGCTCTCAAGAATGAAATGAGCAAAATGTGCGCAAATAGCAACCGTACTTTCGGAGATTAAGGTGACCATATTTATGATATTTGATTCAATTTGGGTATTTTGCAAGAATATTTTAAAATAACTGTAATATGCAACCATTACAGTTGTTTTATAAAACCTTACCCAAAACAATAATTTAGCATTCAAGGCTCTTTCTTAACGAGTAAATTAAATTCTTCATTGACATTAACACATCTGACCGTCAGTCAATTCTGTTTATTACATGAATAATCATGTAGTTCGAGCGGGCGACGCCGCGGGCGGGCCGCTAGTATTCTTCTATATACAGCTCTCAGTTACAATTTTATTATATGTATAGATTACGATATCTCAATAATTGTTTCGACGATACTAGAAAAATGAAAAGTAAAAAGTACGAGTCTAGTCTAGAGTCTAGAAGTTACCTAAGTAGATTGATGACAGTGGATGAAGCAAAAGTTGTATGCTAGACCTGCGTATTATATAAGATACCGTTTTCACGCATCTCTCGTATATAGTCCAGTCTCACGGCGTATCCCGCACATAGCAGACAAATGGTAGGCCGAAGAAACCTGAGAGTGTCGTGTTAAGACACTTCGTTCCCATTGAGACACTTCCGTTCCCCATCTACCGACGAATTCTGGAGGCATTGTGTCTCGTTTAGTATAAAACACTCTTATTTATCTATTTTACTTAAGTAAGGTAAGTAGGTAGGTTTATTGAAAGACAATAATTATTAGATTAAATATTTATTAAGCAGAATTAAAATAAAAAAGTATTAAATAAATAATACAAATTAAGCTTTTGTTATTTAATAGTTACTTATGCCCAGGCGGCGCTGCATGTGAGTGTCGAGCTCTGGTGCAGGTGGTCGGCTTCGGTCGCAATAGTTCAATTAATTCGAACAACGTGAGCAGCACCATGTACAAGAAGGCCATCCACGCCGAGCTCAGGAGGATTTGCTCTGTCAACTTATCACCGGGAAGCGTGCGGTGGCGGCCCATGACTCCAGCTAGCAAATCTACAACATATTGAGTAATGGTACAATATGACACATTATAACTTTAATATTAATAAGTAAGTAAGTACATTTAGCAACGAACAGGACGCGCCCTCGCGCGCAACAGCCGTCGTCCCCAGTAGAGCAGCGAGTGCACGAGCACGATGCAGGTGTAGACGACGAGCACGCGCAGCACCGCGGCGGCGGCGCCCCGGCCCGCGCCCCCGTCCGCGCGCGCAGCCCCGGACTTGCGCCCCATCGCGCACCACCAGACAACTGTACAGGTGACACATGTCATAGTCTGTACCAAAGAGTTTGGTTTAAAAACTTTTTTGATTTTTTGATGATATTTTGTATAGTCCGTGAAGTTAAAGTGGAGCTTCGGGTGTCAGACGACTACCTGACACCTCTTGTAATGATAATATAATAATAATATTTGATACATAACAATAGCAACTTTATTCGGTAATAACTGCAGTATTATTAACTGTGTTGCAGTTGTTAGCTCCCGCCTCGCAGCCGGCCTTTTATATAATAATGTATTCAATATAATAATTCACATAACATTTTTCTGCAACCAAACATGAAATACAAAATAAAATCTAATAATAATAATAAAAATAGCCATCAAAATACAAAAAAATAATAATAATAAATAGTAAAAATTAAAAATAGAAAAAAAATTTATAATAACATTAAAACATTAATATAAATGAGAAAATTAAAAAAATAAGACAATGAAATAAAAAAATAACAAAATATTTCACTTTGATGCTGATGCTGACGACGAGTGAAAGTGTATAAAAGTGTATGAAAGTGTATGTGAGAGTGCGTGTGTGTTTCGTGTTATTTAGTTAAAGCCTAGTAGTAGTAGCTGGATCGGCGGCTAGTTTTAGGAGATGTTACATATTTTTTTTATTACAAACGGAAACGGTTTCTTTGTGATTCGTTATCGAAGCCGATGAAGACATGAAAACGTGACGGGAAGTCTGTAAGAGACATACGACATCCTTTGTACATTGAAGGAAGCTGATCCTGAAGTGCTACCCATCTTTGTCGTACGAGAGTTGCAAAAACTGCCTCCAGTCCTTTTCGACCATGTCGATGTAACAATAATACTTAAGGACTTAGTAAAGATGCGCCGCGATGTTATTGATATTTCTCGAATCTATGCAAGTAAGGAAGGAGGATTTAAATATATTGAAACATGATATTGAAACATTAAAAGGGGCGTCAGTGGTAAATCATTTATCTAGAAATATAAATTATAAAAGGGGCGCGACCGCGCGAGTGTGTTGGAAAGTTTCGAATGTAACAGTGGCCCTATTATCACCGGTATACGTCCTTGAGTCAGCTGAGAGCGGATCGCGTGGCTTATGCCTCGATTGTACCTACGCCGACAATACCATCTGACGTGACGGGCCGTGTTCCAAGGACATTTGAAACATGGTGTACATGCCTACGGACTCGGCGGTCAACCTCGTTGATTTTACGGACTGTATGGGTGAAATAAGTGGAGACAAACAGTATTGAATCTGTTTTTATTCTCGGCGACTTCAACGCACATCCCGGAGAGCAACGAACGCAAGTGGTCGTGCGTAGATATGGATTTACTGTAGGTACGTTAGTGACTCACACGGCGTCGTCGTGGTGGTCAGGAACAGAAATATACCGATAGTTGTAATAATAAATTACGTTTCTAAGTGACTGAATCGAAATTTTATTGATTCCTCTTTACGATCATTACTAAAGACTAAAACCATAACAGTAGGTTATGATAATACATCCCAGCGAACAGTAGACGCCGCGTTGCCAGGCTCACCAGCGTGACCGCTTGACGATTCTACTCGTAGCTTAGTCAATAATGTTGGCGGCCGCTGACTGCTGGCACATACTCAAGTAGTGTTGCACTCGCACCTACCGACGGGCTTACGACTTATGTAAAACTTGCCGCCTCTTATTGATCTATATATAATAAAACAGTAAAAATATTTTGTCTGTACATTTAGTATTTTTGACTGAAATGGATAGAGGGACACTTAAAAAGAATAATAGAAAGCAAAAATATATTTTTTAATTTCTTGTCTGTCTGTCTGACTGTCTGTATGTATGATCACGCTAATCTTCAAAAGTACTGAACCGATTACTGAAAACTTTCACTAATTGCTTTGTTTTAACTCAACTTAACATCTAAAGTTTGTTTCATCAAAATCGGTTCATTAAAAAAAAGTTATTATATTCTTTATTACACATATAAGAAAATAGTAAAAAAAAACAGTTGAAAAGTTATGTTTACAATGGCGGGCTTATTTCTGAAAGAAATCTCTTCCAGCCAACCTATGGAAGTGGATGAGTGCCAAACAGCGGAATAAGAACACAGTGCAATCAAAAAAAAAATATCCGAAAAATATATATATATTAACTTATCCATTATATATATAATACATGCTACAATATATGTATACATACACAAGTTATAAATATATAATTATATATACTACTAAATCGACTATATATACATATACATACATATTTAATACATACATAATATATACCCATACATACATATATACATATACTAGCGGCCCGCTCGCGGTTACACCCGCGTGAACT